>APFE030919413.1:0-13043 GCA_000404065.3 Pinus taeda | reverse complement strand
ATAAGGGAAAAAAAAATTCTCATTATTTAAATATGAAAAAATATAAACTTTATAATACAATACACCCATACCTAATCTATAACCAATTAAACTACATGAAAACCCATTAAAAAGAAAAGTTTTAAACTAATTCAAAGCTCCAACTAAAACTACCTTTGATTTAAGCGAGTTTGAAACTGGATCCTACTACTATGATGGTGGAGAATGCAGATCAAATTTGATGGAGGATAGAATATGAATAAATAATTGAGAGAATTCTACTACTATGATGGTGGAGAATGACCAAATTTGATGGAGGATAGAATATGAATAAATAATTGAGAGAAACAAACATCATCGTTTCAGTCCACGTAAGTTTGGAAAGGTTGTCTTCATTATTTTGTGCATGAGGACACGTGATATGAATTTATAAAAAAAACATTTATCACTAAAGACATTAGAATTATTAATTTTTCTAAACAGAAAAAGAGAGGAATATTCATCTTCGTGCCGCCACGTCTTGGAAGTATTTCTGATACGACTTACGTATAAACTTTAAAGCTAAATTCAAGCTAAATTCTTTGAAAATACGTTGAAACATGACTAAACCTAATGTAACTGGTGTTTGGTTAAAACAAAGAAAATAACTAAAAACAAAAGCCTAAAGAGATTTCCAACATTTAAGATTCAAGAAATATATTCATGAGCTGAGTTGATATAATCCTAAAGAGACTTCCAACGTTTAAGATTCAAGAAATATATTAATGAGTTGAGTTGATATAAATGGGAATAAGGGAGATGGCACATTTCTTAATCCAAAAGTTCTTGTTTTGGTCCCATCTTGAATTGAAAGCCAGCCGCTACTCACTCGAAAATTACTAAACGTTAACAGTCTAAAAAGGTAAATCAGAATGAACAAAACAAAAACTAAAATAATAGTTTAGATGCACACAACTACCCTACCAACAAACACAAATTAAAATAACCGTTTGGAAGGGGTAACATAAATTAAAGTAACTGTTTGGGTGCCATGTTTTGCAGTAACCCAATGAATAAATTAAATTAAAATAATAATTCAATTAATTTTTATGATTTTTAAATTTTAATAATAAAATGTTTTAAATATATAAAATCCAACTATATTAATTTATCTTTTTTATCTGCATAAAGAAAAGTAACATCAGCTATTCGCATTGAACAAAGAAGGTAACGAAACAAAGTGAGACCAAAAAACCATTGTAGTAGGAGGTTATTTCTTTCTTACGTGCCATATTTTTACATTTCAGATGATTTGCTATTAATTTTAGATTTTTTTTCCATAAGGCAGGGCTTCTAAACTAGACGGTGGCATATTCATTAATCCCCCTGAAATCTTGAAGCCTGGAGTACCAACCACCGAAAAGAAACCAAAAGGGACTGTTTGGACTCATGGCATGGTGATGACGGCAGGCACAACCCATTCTTGATCACTTTCCCCCTGGTTTCTTGTGCAATTTCTTGCCTTTCTTGGCCTTACGCTTCACAAGATTTAAAAGATCCTTATATTTTTCGTCATCAAGAACGCGATCGATTCTGGGAATTACCAGGTTCGCGTTCCCATAAAGATCGAGTGAAACAACCCTAGCGCTGTCGTTGAGAACGACGTACTTGGCGGATCCTTGGTTCATTAGAGGTCCCGTGGTGACGACGATGGAGCGGCCAAAAGCCAGGGAGGGGATTCGAACGCTGGAGGTCCTGTTCACCAGGTCGCCCTACGAAAGCTTCTACACTTCAACGTGGCAAAGCACGTGGTGGGGAAGAGCTGGGGAACTAACAACAGGGAACAATTCCACGTCTAGCGGGGGCAAAGATTGTTACGTTCTTGCAGGTGGCAATGTCGAACCCTGTAGCGTTCGCGTGGCGGAGAATGGCAGCCATCTCTGCCTATCCTGGGATGATGAGGGACTCGAACACTTGATCTGTGGATGGGGATTCCATGTGGTGGAGGGGGTTGTCCTCGTCCATTTCCATGGTAATATTAAAGATGAGGATGATGAAATAGTATCAAGGCACCAGGTGCTTTCCTATCGCTGGCCATATTCCACCATTTTGATTTCCACTTCTTTCCATCGTGGGCGCCTGAAATTCAAATTCTCTGTTAACTTATAAATTCGAATTTTGTGTGAGATACGTGGAGGAGGAGACTCAACATCCCACCTTTATAAATCTGTAACACGGATTCAACGAAAAGTTAAAAGTTAACTCGGATTCAAGATAAGCCGATTAAAATTCTAGTACTTGAATTAAATGTATAAGGAATGAATTTTTAAATTAATAAATGTTCTTGCAGGTCCGGATGTCGAACCCTATAGCATCCGCGTGACAATGACAGCCATTTCTGAGTATCCTGTGGTGAGGAGGGATTCGAACACGGGGTTGTCCTCGTCCATTTCCATGTTAAGACTAAAGATAAGGAAGAGGAAATCGCTCACCATCTTCACCATTTTGATTTCCACTTCCTCGCCATATTCCACCATTTTGATTTCCACTTCTTTCCATCGCGGGCTCCTGAAATTCAAATTCTCTATTAACTAATAGATTCGAACTCTGTGAGATACTCGGAGGGAGAGGGGGAGACTTAGCGTCCCACTTTTATAAAACCCGGAGGGGGAGGGGGAGACTCAGCGTCCCACTTTTATAAATCTGTAGTTAACATTCGAACTCTGTGTGAGATATCCGGAGGGGGAGACTTAGTGTCCCACTTTTATAAACAGGGGGAGGGGGAGACTCAGCGTCCCACTTTTATAAATCTGTAATACAGATTCAAGAAACAGTTAAATGTTAAATCCGATTGTGAGATACGCGGAGGGGGAGACTCAGCGTCCCACTTTTATAAATTTGTAATACAGATTCAAGAAACAGTTAAATGTTAAATCGGATTCAAGATAAAGGCGATTACAATTCTAATAATTGAATTAAACGTATAACGTATGAATTTTTTAAATTAATAACTCGTAACTGACCCAACCAGATCCAATGGTCCAAGTCATTTCAATCATCTAACACCCAAATTAACGGTATATAAAGTTACAGGGGGCATGGGAGGGGAGTTTCTCCCAGAGGGAACGCCTTAAGGCGTAATAATCGTCAAAATTAAAATTAAAATTAAAGAATCAGTTGGCATTAATATATTGATTGATAATTGTTGTTTCTTGGCATTAATATATCTATTGATAATTCGTGTTTCGGTTGGTTATATAGATTATTTATTTATTTTTATTTTTTAGAGGAGAAAAAATGTTGATATTATTTATGTAGTAAAATTAATACATCTGAATTTATGAGCATGCAACATAAATTTGAGAAAAGATACCAAAAATATAAGGTGTTGTGACAGGGTCTGGTCTATATCAACATTAGAGTAAAACATAATCCAAAACGGAGATATAGGAAGAGTTCATTATCAATAAAAGTCCATGAAAGTGACCAAGCAGCAAGAGAAAAACATGTTCCCAAAAATCCCGGATGTTAAAACCAACATAGTGATGAAAAGAAAAGAAAGGCAGTGAAATCAGTGTCAAGGAAATGGCATGTGACCAGCATCCAACAAGTCTCCATATGCCCCCAGTGAAATATAAAAGCCCTCCAATGAGTCTAGGATTCCAAGTTTAGATAAAGCATCATCAACCTTGTTGTGTGCCCTGTGTAGTTATTGATAGGTAACCCCTTGTAGAGAATCCTGAAGACATTTGATATGTTGCAGCTAGCCCTATAGATGTGGATGAGAAATGTGTGAATATCCCAAAACATGATTGATGATAGCTTGGGAATCTCCATATATGTTGATGTGTTGAATCTCCAAATAATCCACGAACCATAGTAGGCCTCAAAGTGCCATAGCATTTTCCTTCATGTTAGTCCCGTCTCTGTCGTTCCAGTGTATCCTATACTGTGTTCAATCGTCCATGCAAATCCAAATCCCACTCCCGCATCTACCACCTTGTTCAGCACCGTCAAAGAAACCTGTTGGGAAAGCAATAAAAGGATCATCTTGTTCCTACTTGCCATATCTGTTTTGCAAATGGACATCTTAAGAGAATATGTGCATTATCCTCACCCTCCCATCGACAAAAAGCGCAAATACCCAGTGCCGACAGGCCCTTGTTTTTTAAATTCTCCCAAGTTAGCGTTTTAGTTACTAGACAATCCATGTGTACAGAATAATCTTGTATGGGATCTTCACCATCCAAAACTTGGTGAACCAACAACGATCATACATATTGTGAGTCCTGCAACATATATCTATATCTAATATATATATATATATATAATATATATATATATATATATCCATCCGCAACTGAGATAGTACCTTTTTTCATGGTTCCATCCCACCCAATCTGATCTCCCACGTCGGAGCTGCAAATCCCAGCACTCTGTAGCTCTGCAATAATTTGCTTCCAGGTAATGGCCACCTCCCCATGCAATCCCAAATCCTCTGCCTCATGCCAAAGCAGCATGCTTCCAGACCAATCACAGATGAACTAGTCATAAAAGATAATACCTCTAGTATTAAGGCAGTGTGTGAGTGCCTCAGAGTAGTGTTTGTGCATATCCGCTCCAAGGATGTTGTCCCTGCCAATGTCCTTCCCAAATCCCATAACCCAGCAGATGCGATCTAAAAACCAAAATCGAACCTTATTTAAGTTGTTCCATATAGTAGAGCCCCATATGTTCCTGATCAACCCTTCCCTCATCCAGTGACTGAATTTTATAACTCGTAGATATTTGGTCTTTAAGATCTAGCTCCATATACATACGGTTGTTCATTACTAAATATATCATGTGTTTCAATTTAGTTGACCTAAAATTGATATTTATGGCAAATTCCCAACTTCAACCTCCTTGTTCTCTGACAGTCTGACTCCTTTCAAGCTAGCTACACTATACAATAAGTGTCATGGATTTAAGGATTTATGGGCTAATATTGCATCAATAATTCTCTCTAGTAATAATCATCAAATTTGCGGGTAGGGAAGCAAGGAATGTTAATGTACTCACAATTTTTCTTTTGGTTCGCAACTCGGTTGTATATTTTCTCTGAGATCCATATCGTTATAGTAACATTAAGAAAAAACTCTACAAATATTGAACGAGTGAGTACCAAGCCATTTGAAAATAGAAGCATCATAGAGAAATAAACTTGCAATATTGTTAGCATAAGTGTTGTTAAAATCCGTAGAGGATGACTTTCACGAACTTGGACTAGGTTTTTATTAGCATATAGCAATAGAAAAATAGAAAAAAAAAATCTTAAAGTATGACTAATATGAACAATTAGAACTATTATGGCAAATTGGCAACTTATAACTTATATCACATATATCATAGATGGAATGGGCATATGGCAACACATAGTCTGCATGTAATGTACATATCGCAACATGCATAATGTTTAACTGAGTTAACTTCAAGGTTCTCATTTTCTAGCAATGAAAACAAAGAAGAAAGTAGACCCAATTCAAAGTCATTATTTGGATCAACATTACCTGTGAGTGTACTCACATGAGTGGTTACTCAGTTCTAATTTCTAAATTGAAAAAGGATAAGAAAATGATATCACAACATTGTGATTTTTGCATCTCTATATAGTTACATTATCCAAGAACTGAAAAATAGTTGCATTAACCAAGCTCTCATATCTTGGTGATGGAAGTTGCACAAACTTGGGCAATGACATAGAATTCAACTAAAAGAATGATTATTTCATTATGTTTCAATGCATGTATCGTGAAGGAGGAAATAAGACCTTCAAAATATGAACCAATGGGAAGATTACAACTTGGTTTTTTAATATATATATATATATATATATATATATATATATCTATATATATATATATAATATATATATATATATATATTATATATATATATATATATATATATTATATATATATATATATAAAGTTAAAAAATAAAGAATATAATGGTCAAAGGTCAACTAATCAATAGCCAAAAGAAAACGGATTGCTAGAGTCCTTCCTTGGCAAGGACTAATAAAGATCATAACACTTACTAAGGCTTACTACATGATACATCCCACATTGTTAAAACCAAGAAAATCGTAAAACTTACTAAATTATATATTTATTTTAAGTCATTAGTAGTAATAAAAGTAAATTAATTAATTATTTCAATAAGCATGTATATTTTGGAATAAGGAGTCCAGAATTTTAATTTAATTTTCAATATTTATTAGATGGATGGTAGGATTTAACTTCCATAGAATATTCTAGATTATTTTTGAGTAATCTACACAAATCAAAGTTTCAAAGTAGTTATTTTTTGTCTTTTTAATCAAATTCATTAATTAGAAAAATGGCATATGAACAAGTATCATATGAAATGAATTGTGGTTTTTTGGGCATGTTGTAGTGATAAACCATGGTATTGACCCATGGTATCCTAACAAAGCTATTTACAGATCTTCGTGGTTAAGAATATTGTTATAGGGTTTTTAAAATGTATATATGTTTAACTTATATATTTAGCAATTGGAGATGTATCATGAAGTAACTACACCACTAATAAATATAAGTTAAACATATATACATTTAAAAGAATGTGGAACAACATTCTTAACCATAGAAATTTACCCCACTTTACCATGGAGATTCTTGACAATACCATGGCTTATTAATACCACATGCCCAAAAAACCATATCTCACTTCATATGGCACTTGTTCATATGACATTTTTTTTAATAATCAATTTAATTAAAAGGGCAAAAAGAGCATAACTATTTTGGATATAAATCCCAACCTTTGATTTGTATATACTACTATGAATATTGCAGAATGTAGAGTGGAGGTTAAATCTCCACCATCCACTAAATAATTATTGATAATTAACCTTTGATTTGTATATACTACTATGAATATTCTAGAATATAGAGTGGAGGTTAAATGTCCACCATCTACTAAATATTTATTAATAATTTAATTTAATTTGTGAAAGACCTATTCCAATAGACACACCTAGCATGTAAATATTCTAGAATTTTATGTGGAGGTTGAATCCCTACCATCCAATTAATAATTATGGATTATTAAATTAAAATTCTAGAATCTCTATTCCAAAACAGACGTGCCTATCAGCATATCTGCATAATTAAAAATAGAATTGTTAACATTTTTATATAATAAAACCATATTATGGAGCCCATGCATGCATGTATCACCTATTTATTAAAATTGCATCTTAGTAGTAGGAAATGAAGATCAAAAGATTTGGTTTTGGTGAACCCTCTTGTTTCTCACAAAGGAGAAACAATTCCAGTTCTAATTAGCTCTCCATCCTGTTATTGCTTTGATTTATAAACTATAACACTGTAAGGACCAGTTCTAATTTATATTAAATAAATCAAAATAAAATACAACTAGAAGAGAAAAACATAGGTAATTCAAATTTATTCAGCACTATCTAACACATCCCTGGATTTTATTTCACTAAACATATCATAAAATTACATATATTTGACTAAGGCCATAAATAAATCATACAAAATAATATTGCAACACATATGTACCGTTCACCAGAAGACGAGACTCCACTTGATTTGTCATTACTTGTCTTCCCTTGTTGTCGGTCACCTCCGAGAGTGAATGACGACATACTTGATCTGAATGTGATGACCCTCTGGTTAACCTCCCAACCTACTCCTTGTGTATTGTTCTTCCCCGCAGACCCCCGAGATGCAATGGGGTTGTACAATGGAAGAATGCAATAGCTGGTAGAGGAGAGCACTCCTTGGCTCAAGAGTCCCCTCTCCAAAATCCTCTACCTCACCAAACTCACTATAGTTTCATAATCACTACTCTAACATAGTCTCATCCATCCAACAATAGGGTTCCCAAAAAAGTCCCTTCTCCCATGGCTTGCCCCTTCTTTTATAGGAGTCCTCATAGGTGACACTTGGAATGTTATGCATAATTAATTATTTTTTATAATTCAATAGTTTGATTATTCACCCACCCATGTGTCACTCTCTCATCAAGGGTCCCCAATATTATTTACTTAAATTTTTATTTAAAATTAATATTTTCCTCACCTCAACAAGATTCCTATTTCTTCTCCTAGTTGCCTCTTGATCCCCCTTTTTATTCCTTAATTTGTGTTCATTACTAAAGTCAATTAATGAGTCCAGATTTGATCCCCTATCTACTCCCTAATTTAACTGAAGTTATCTCATAGATGGATATTCTTATGTTGGTTGTTGCCACATGGAGGTTCTCTACATTTCTCTAAAATCTAATTTATTAATCTTACTTTAATTCACCTTCCTCTTCTCTTGATTAGGTTTAACTAGTTTAGGATTAATCTTTATCCTTACATTTATGTCCCTCTTTCCCCTTTTTACCTAAATAAACTAAATAATCTACCTAATATTTTCCAACATGGGGAGGGTAGAGTTTTTAAGATAAAACATTTTATTTCTTCCCATGATCCTCTTGTTAACACCCAGGTTGTTCCCTATGACTCCTTAGGGAATACGACCGGGGTAACCACTAACCAATCTTTGGGCTACAGCTTCTAGCCCAGCTGTAGTCAGAGAGGGCTCTCTCTATTAGTTGTGTCACTGCTTTCGGTGAGGGTCTGAGGCTAGTTATGAGGTGTGTTTTTTGGTTGTTTCTGTGTTTGGTTGGGAGGATGCTTCTTATTTCTTTAAAGTATATCAGCAGGTAAGGTTAATCCATTGGGCAATGGGGTCTAGGACGGTTTTCTCTTGATATCTTAATTTTGGTGAGGGGAAAAACTATAGGGCCTGTGTGCATTCCATGAAACAAACTGTAAATAGTGAGAGTGAGGTGAAAACAATCAGCAAAGAGCAATTAAGATTTCTTTACTTAAACTGTATATTGTAAACAAGGCTTGTTATCTAGGAGCAATTACTTGAATTCCTAAAACAACGATACACTGTGGTGATGTAGTATTAAAGGCAGCAGTGAAGAATTACTCTTTAAATACTTTATCAGAAGAAAACATACAAGGTAGCTTAGATTGAGCTCAGGGTAGTCAATGACTAAGTCCTGAGACTATTCTTTTTCCTTACTACCTAGATTTTCAAGTGTATAGAAAACATGAGAGACATATGAAATAACAGGAAACACAGGTGAAGTAAAGAGTCATGAGAAAACTTATTGAGCCACGTAATACACAGGAATCCTGCAACTTTGAGCCACACACCATCAAGAGATCAAGAGACAACACATCTTTGAAGAAATCCCACTGTCTTTTGTATTAACTGTCTGAGAGTTTTACAATATCAGAATAACGGAGAAGATATCAGGAGAATTTCTTACATCCGGAGTCCAACCCCTGCTAATCAAAATGAGGGGGAATATATAGAAGTTTGTTACAAAATATCTCAGGAATGAGTCATCTGAGCGGAAAAAATATCTCTTACACTTGTACAGAGGGAGTAGATGAGAAGTTATTACAATCTTTAATGGGCTATAAAAGCTATTAACTGCTGTCAGAGCAATTTTGACATCTGGAGCTTTATGGAGTTGGTTGAAGTCGGCTGAATGCTTTGAATTAACTGCTGAGTGGCCTGTTTGTGCAGCTGTGGGCTGTGTGTCCTCTTAGCTAGCTGTCATGGTCCATCTGCTGGGTTTGCCTTTAATTGCCTTAAATGCTTGCTTTATCCTCATGCTGTCCTGTATCTTCCATCCTTCTCAAACATTTCATTTAGTCTTGATCCTTCCATACGAAAATTATACAAACCATGAATTCCATTACGGGAACAAGCCTTTATCTGCATGCTGAATTTCACATCACCAGCAGGTGAAGTGTTTTGAGCAGAGTCATCTTGAGGGATGAGGAAAATATCCATCTTCGTTTCCATGTTATCCTTAACAACTGATTTCTGATCCAAGTCACCTGAGCTCTTACTCATATTATCTGCTTTAAAAGCATGTGGCCTCATAACTGCATGTGACCCGGGCTCCTAGTGACTGAATGACTGAAGCTATCGTGGCAGAATTCTGAGCATGGATTGCCACCAATCTTCCTTGGGCATATGATGTCTCCTGATTTTTATTAAAGTTTCATCAGCCTCTGTGTATTTGAAGAAATTGGGAGGAGTCTCAAAAAGGTGATTGACTTCATTTTCAATGAAGAACAGGCCTCCCAATTTATCATATAAATTTTGTCCTGAAGGCGGCCCTGTCTGTTCAGATGAACTGCCAGATGCAGTGATCTGATTCTCCATGTATGTCACCATTATGTTGGCAAACTGTTCTAGGGAAACCAATTTTCCTTGACTACTCAACAGACTGGGCAGGCCTCTTGCTTGTAGTTCTACCAGTTTAGCCCTGAACTCCTCCACGTCTCTTGTCATCTCAAAACACTTCCTCTCCACTGCCTGTACATAGCTTCTAAGTGTCAATACTTTTTTGGCAAGGAGGACTGCTTCTGTCCTATTAGGAATGCCCATGGCCGCCAACTCCTCCTCCTCATGCCTGTTTAGGTAATCCACCATTCTATTGGCCTGATCTGGCCTGTTTCCCAGTACTGCTTTGGCCCTATCAATCTCTACCCGGGCTTGGCCTAGTAGTTCCATCTGCTGATGGATTATCTTTATGGATTTCCACTGCTGGGTGATAGATTTACTTATTCTAGCCCATAGAATCCTCTTTATTCCAGCCAAGGCTGTTTCTAGATTTAGCTCTCTTTCCAAGGCCTTTATCCTGTCTCTCAGGGTCTTTATTTCTCTGCCCTGTTCCGCCACTGTCATCTTGGATTTATCATACTTTGACTCCAGCTCTGCCAATTTCTCCTTGGCTTTCTTTATTTCATCAGCTTGGAGTTCCATTTGCTTGACAGCCTTGGTTATGTCTTCTATAGATGGGCTGTCCTGTTGGGCTGATGCTGTTCCTGCTGCCTCTGTTGTGGGAGCCCCTGTTGCCCCTGATGTTGCTGCTGTTGCTGCTGTAGTAGAAGTTGTTGGAGGAGCTTGGGATGTGGATTCTCCCTGTTTGTCTTTCAATGCTCCTTCCAGTTCCTTCTCCAACTCCCTTATCCTCTGATCCTGTTGTAATAGGAGGTCTAGCTGATCCTCCACCTGTTTCTGATTTTGAAGCTCGGCCGTCTAAGGGTGTTCAGTTGGTGGCAGCTTCAATCTCTTCTTTAGTGCCTTGAGGTCATCATCTTTTTTCCTCATGAGGGCTTTGATGCCCGTTGGATCATCAGGATCATGTCCTAAGTCAACAATAATGTCTTCAAGTGTTTTTATCCTATTGTCCTTGGCTTTGGAGGACATTCTTTCAATGTCCAGCTGAGTGTTGGTATTTTTCAACGATTCCTTCAGCTCATAGGCCAATGTGGCCTTTTCCACTAGGGTGGCATATACCATCTCTCCAGCCTGCTTGTGGAGTTCAATTTGGTCCATTGGATGTATATTTCTGGCCAGGACCTCCACCCTTGTCTTGATGAAATCTGTAGCACTTTTAGGTTGCGGCCCCTTGGGCTTAAAGTGGCTGAAGATCATCTTATCTTCTTGGATGTCATAGACTGACATCAGCCTTTCTTGCATGGCCGGTGTAGCATCTATGAATTGCTTGTACACCTCTTGCCTTAATAGCTCATTTTGAGCCTTTATTTCTTTGAAAGAAGCCTTGGTGCTCTTTGGCTTCTTGCTCTGCTGGGATTGGGAGGCCACCTCCAAGCTGACTTGTAAGTTTTTCTCCCGCTGAAAGGAGCTTGTTCCTGTCTATTGGCTGCTCTCCTTGTCTTTTGAAATATTTAAGACATCTTCAGTGATGTCTTCTACCTCAGGAGAATCTGCCCTTTTCCTTTCGGCTTCTGACTGGTCTGAGGGTCCACTGAGAGGAGTGGACTCTTCTCTGTGTCTCTTTACTCCCCTTTCTTCATGTGCCGGGGTCTGTAAGACTGGGGCAGTTGACTGCTGCGTTTGAGGTGGTGGAGTTTGTAATGCAGGGGTCTCTGGCAGCCCATTCTGTGGCTTTTCCACTTGTTCTTGCTGCTGGCCTGCGTGCTGTTCAGTTTCCATCTGAGCCTCCTGGTCAGTTTTCTACTGTACCTCCTGCTCTGTTTCCTTTTCTTTTCCCTTCTCTGTTTCCTTCTCTTTCCCTTGCTCTGCTTGCTGTTGAGCCTGTTGCTCAGATTGCTGTTGAGCCTGTTGCTCAGCTTGCTGTTCCTTTATCAGCTCCTCCTCTGCACCTAATATGCCTTTGCCTTTGTCCATTGCTGATGCTGATGTGGTAGGAGCTTGAGGTGCATTCTTTGTTGCTGAGGTCCCTTGTCCTACTGAGTAAGGCAGTCTGAAGGGTACCTGCTGCACATAATCTAGGTCAATAGTTTTTTCAAGCTCCTTGACATTCTTGAGTATTCTTTCTTCCTCAGTTAAACTCTCAGCTAGAGTATCTGGTTGCCATTCTTGCAGATTGGCATATTGTTCTATGTGAGGGTATTGGCAATGCTTAATGGCTAGGAGTCTATACTTAGTTCTCCTAGCCGAGATGACCCCTTGAGGGTCATAAGGGACCCACCGAAAGCTATAAGACAGCTTGTATTTGTCCTTTAGGATCAAATCTGCATCCTCCCATCCTTCCTTCCTATTCATGATAAAAGGGCCCATTTCATTTTTGAAGCTGAGGTGAGCCTTTTTCTTGGAGCCATGGAAGTGGGTAAGGTCTGATTGAATCAATTGTCTGTAGTATTCCAGTGCAAATAACCTCATTGGCACATATCTTGGGAGCCTATATGGGCAGACCTCACATCCATAGATCCTGAAAACTGTATGATGTTCATATAGGTACCAGTCACCTATTTTGTTTTTCTTGGAAAGCTGCAGAGCTTTCTTTATCTCACTGGATACTCTGGGAGGTGGGGACTTCATCAACATGCAGCAGAGTGGGTAGACAAACTGGTCAACAAATTCACAATAGGTATAGGGTGAATTTGTGACTTTGTGATAGACTGAGGTCCAGAAGATAACAGATCTTCTTTCCCCTGTATGATCCAGCCTTCTGACGTAGCATGGGAAGGCTTCAGAGTG
>APFE030919409.1:206417-256551 GCA_000404065.3 Pinus taeda | reverse complement strand
CCTCCTACAGGATGTCTGCAGGGGATTCTATAGGAAACTCAGGGTTTTCTACAGGATATCTCTGAATTACTACAGGATGGTTCTGAATTGCTACAGGATGGTTCTGAATTGCTACAGGATGGTTCGCCGAGGAGAACTGAAGTGAGGAGAAGGTGATGGACGGGTAGAAAGGGATGTGAAAGGTAAGGGTCAGGCTAGTGATGACTCAAGAATGGGAGGATGAGATGGAAAACAGGTGGAGGGAGCGTATTGGAGTGATGGACGTGAAAGGTCAGAGAATGAGGCCAAGTGAGGATTTGGAGATGACTGGGAAAGGGCAGAGCGCTGTGTAAGGCAGAGGAACGTGGTTGCATGTGAGGTCAGAACAGAGAAGATGGCAATGAACGAGATGGAAGGGAGTGTGAATAAAGCTAATGACCGAAACTGTTGATGAAACCAAGAAAGCGTAAACCTACACTTAAATGTACCGTGACCTTCTTTAACAGTGATCCAAAACGCAAGTAGAAGTATGTATGGACTGTGGCGAAGAGATGTGTGGTTTGTATAAATGACAAGGAAGCATCTAAATCCAAATCATAATGGCATCAACCAACTTTATGCATCTTTTTGGTGGTCTGCTACGTGCTACACCCCAATCTTCAAACGTGATAGCAGTGAGCCTTAACAAACGATTTTAATGGAGCTCCAATGAATATCATGTATCATTTGCTATGCTAAACAAGTGAAAGTAATTGTACCATAAACAAGATCTATCTAACTCATAAGAAAATCGAATTACAAGACTGCCATTCAAATTGCATGTGCAAATGAAACTCAAAGTGCTGGAAAAAGAAATAGAAATAATACTACAACAGAGGGGATCTATGGCTCTCAGGTTGGGCCCTAACCTGAGAGCTATAGTCTCCTAATAAAACTCAGGAATCAATCACAAACTGTCCTTTTTATTCATAATTCAATGTCATGCCAAACTGGCTTACAGCAAAAGGAAAATGAACTTGGACTGATTACAAAATGATATGATAACCCAAAAGATTCAACAACCATCTAAGGCTACGGCCTCCATATTTATACAAAAAGATGATGATCCGCCAAGTAGCCTTGATTCTAGGAGCTCGGCTGTCCACTGAAGTTTAACTGCGGATTTGTGAGGCAGTCAACAGTTGATGACTGCTGTTCCTGTAGGACAGCTGGCTACTTCTGAGGCTCGGAGGGGGGATTGATAGGAGCTCGGAGTTCTCGGTGGGAATCACGAGGACTGTCCCAATACTGTGGATATCCTTTCACAAAATCAGCAGCGCCACCTTATGTCTCCTTACTCCCTTTACGTTATCTTTTGTTCCCCTTTTTCCATGCAAAAACCTGAAATCACAATGCATTAGTCACGTGGATAAAGTGTCTAGCCTTCCTCCTACAAACGACATGAAATAACTAAGAAATGCATGCATAAGCAAGGAAAGATGAATGGTTTGAGCAAGTGAAGTAGGCGAAAATGAGCCCGAATTGTACCAAAATTGGGGCTCATCAGCGTTCTTCAGCCCAAAAGGCTTCACAGTATACTAGAAGCATCCCCATTCAGTTGTGAAGGTCGTCTTACTTCTATCCTTCTATGTGATCTTGATTTGATGGTACCCCAAGAAACCATCAGTAAACAAATATGCTTCTTGTTGGCCAAAATTATCCAACACCTCATCTATAAACAGATTTGGGAAAGGATCACACAAACAAGCATCATTCAACTTCCTCAGATCTACACATATCTGTATCTCATCCTTTTGTTTCTTGTCATGAACTACTATTGGGCTTACCAAATCAGACTCTTCTACTGGTTCAATGATGCCTGCTGCAAGAATTTTATCCAACTCCAAGTGAACCCTTTCTTTATACTTCAGGTTCAGGTGGTAAGGCCTTTTCTTAACTGGCTTCACATCCAGTTTTAGAGTGATCTTCATGACACCCAAGTCCCCTATTATCCCTTTTAGATATGAAAACTTCGTAGGGTACAGATCCTGATATTCATGGATCAATTTGGCAACTTTATCTACCATTGCATCATCCTAGTAGTCCCTAATCTTTGCAAACTTCGGCTCTACTTCCGTTCCAATGTTCACCTGTTTATTTTTTAGCGGTGCGGTGATGTCTGGATTCTCTAGTTGCGGTCCCTCAATTTTGCAATGACCTTCAGTCTGTGGAATATTAATCTTCCTCAGATCTTCGTCTTCTTCTTCCGTTATCACATTGTAGCACTCCATCGCGTGGCTCATTTAGGTAGTCCAATCTGGTTGAATCAAATCTAGAGGATCATGTGGTATCCTGAAGATCATTGCCTTGACCTCCTGCAATGCTTCATTAATACATTCAAATCCATCCTCAAAGTTGAATGTCATAAAAAATCCTTGGTGCAAAACATCCCATTCTTCAGTGCCATGGTGAAGCTCTATCTCCATGTATCAATTCATTGGTATAACATCTAAGGTATGACAAAATATATGTACCCACTCCAGCTGAGGCTCCGCTCCATACAATTTAGTCCATTTGGACAAATGGTCACGCAATTCATTCCTCCCATCATATTTTTCTGTTAGCCACACTTTTGGGTGACCAAACTGTACTATCATCATCTTTGTGTGCACGCGCCAATCATCAAAACCGTCCTTGTGCGTGCCCCACCATCTCGTAGGCGTAGCGTGCACCGCCCAATCCAAGGCCTAGAAGTGATGCTTCTCTGGCACTTCTCTCTTGAGCATATCCAAAAAGTTATCAACATCAGTTAAACCGTCATAGTAAGGCAAATTTCTTACCTCTGACGATATAAGGCACAATGACTTGGTCATCATATTACAATGCAGCATAGATACTTCATGCAGTTGATTCTGCCAGTTCTCCAACTCTTCATCTAAATCTGATGTGCAGGAACTTTCGCGGTCTCATGAAATATGCCCATCTACTACCGGATTCACCCAATCCTGATCTCACTTCATTATCTTGTAAATCTGGTCCAAATCATCATCACTTTCATAATCGTGGACCGGTTCAGTATAGCGCAGTCCTTCTGTAGGGTCTAGGAGCACCACTACGTAGAGCGATTTCTTCTCAAATATCATATTCGCTTCTTCAAATTGATTACCCCATTCATGTCAATGGCCCCTCCCAAGGAGCACAGGGTAGGGATTTCTATCATCCACAATCTCTATTACTTCAAAATTAGCTAATGCACCCGCGCCCTCAATATCAACCATTACTCCCTGCAATCTTCCCATGGGGATGATGTGGTAGTTTAAAACTAGAATTGGCACAATAGCATGAAGTGGCCACCTTTGCTCAATTTGGGTCAGACCTTGATGCTGCTACTCAGGCACTATTAAATAGAGGTGCTAGGCTCACTGAAGTTATGAAACAACTGCAATATTCACCACTTCTTATTGAGAAACACCAATCAACTGGCTCAAGTCACGCCAGAAGCTTTGCTGAACTTCCTTTCCCTCAGAAGGCCAAGCCCCTCCGGGACCTTTGGTAGAGCATAAAAGGCCTTCTACACTTCCCGTGCACCCAACCATTTTTGTCTCGGGCTCCTAGGCGGGGTGGTGTAACCGGAGAATCTAAAATTGGCTCTACCTCTGATGCTCTTTCTCTCTATGATATTGGTGCTTTCTATTCTTATGCTGGCTCTGGGTCAACTCGATAGGCGAACTCTGATTGCCACAAAGTCATCCTTAACTGAATCGGAGACCATTGTAGCACAGGTCTCCCCATCCTCTCCCATTTCTATTTAGGAAAAACATTCGCGTCTGACCCCAGATCTACAATAACTTAATCCTTCTCATATTCTCCTATCTGCGCAGTGAGCCTCATCTCACGCCCCGTTCTTGCCTTATACATGCCAATCTTCCTGACTACACGTGGTCCGTTAGTAGCATTTTCCTTCCCAGTACACCTATTGATCAACTCCTACAGTCCCTTCACATCCTTTCTATCGCGCAACAGCTTCATACAGGTTTCTAAGAAAGTAGTAATCATGGAGGGGTCCATTTCTTCAGCCAGCTTCTCCTGACTTCCTAATGTAGAGGCCTCAACGAAGATTTTCTTCGCTTCCATAAACGTTTCTCCTACGCATTCTAGATCAAACCCGGTCTCTTTTTCTGGTGCTTTGCGGACCCACTCACCTTCTTCAGGCTGCTTCCCCTTATCTTCACTAGTTGTCACTCCACTTTACAGCACAATATTTACCTTAGGATCTTCCTTGCGAGGGTCAGCCCTCATCATCTACAGGTTCTGAGTCGGCTACTGAGGTTGCACCCCCTTTTCGCGTATCTCAGCTAATAATATAGGTCAATCCTCCATCATGTGGTAAAACTGAGTACAATAGCAGCATGACAGATGCGTCAGATTCAAGCAGTCTCTTCCGTAGTGTCCTAGGCCTCCACAGTTATAACAGATGACCTGTCCCCAACCTCTACCAGGTCCTCCTCCACCTCGGCCTCGTCCACACCCCTAATACTCTCCTCGCGCTCCCCCAATGCCTTGGTATGAAGGTTAAGTTTCTTCTTGCGCCCTATATGCATGTGTTCTGTCCATCATTAATTCATAACTACGACAATTGTGCTCATCATGACCCATTGATTTAGAGAAGTTGTAGAAGAGTTGTTGTGGTGTCTGTACGAATTTCTGCAGCAAATGGAAATTGTTTGTCGCATGTTTTCCCGCTACTTGACAGATAATACACTATAGTTTGGGTCCTATACTTGGCCCTGCTAGAGCTTCCGGCCTTAAAGGCATTGGGCCCCCCTGCTGCAAGATAATTTGCGAAAACTAGACAGTGATCTTTGTCATGCCCCTTGCTTTTCCACTTCAGGCACCAAACTTATTCACGCACCTTGGGCCAAGATGTTCTATCCTTCTTTAGACTCTACATTTCTAGGCAAAGGTTCTGCAACTACGCATGAATCTACTGAACCCCTAGATTAGCATCTTGCATCAGTGTCTCATGCAATCTCATCGCAATTTCCAGGGCTTTTGTCCGGGTCCCAATATTTTGCTACGATAACACAACCCTTAGATGAGGTAGGAGCGAAGCCACAAACCATTCGCAGTGCTGCCCATCACTCATATTCATGTTAGCTTCGTGAATTGTACACTTGAATCTCTAATCTAGATCCCAAGGTGTCTCACCAAGCTTCATCATGATCACTTTAAATCCCACAATTGACTGTGCTTCATACTTAGATCTACTAAATTCCTTATTCAGTGTGGTCTGGAAATCTGCCAATGTGGACGTCAGGTTATCAGTGAAGTACTTAATGTACCACGTCAGTGCGTGATCCTGCAAAACACTAACCAATGTTTCTTTCTTCATTTAATCATCTGAGATACCCTAAGCTTCCCATACAGCCTTCGTGACGAACCAAAACTAGTCTGGATCTTCATTTCCCATGCCCTTGAACACAGGTAACTTTACTGAGTTCACCATATTGAATGGTGGCGGAGGTGGCGGTGGTGTAGGTGAAGGTGTATGCAGTGGAGGTGAAGATGGAGGTGGTGTGGGTGGATGGAGTATTCATGGGAACCCTTGCTTTATCAATTGAACAACGCTCTGTGGAGATTCCTATGATGCTTCCTCATCATCACTTAGAGGAGGTTCAATTAGTAGGCTATATTCAGGGCATGTTTTCCTTTTGTTCCTGAATGTCCTTCCACTTCGCATAGCCCCAAACATCAAGGTAGCTGCATAACCCACTTTTCACACAAGAGCATCTTAATCCAAGTATTTAAGGAATTTAAATACTTACCTAGCAGCCCCTTGAAGAAGTGATGCTCTGCTTTGCTATAACTGACCGAGGTATCGATCGCGAACTCTATCAAAAACCCTCCCATGATACGATCGAGCTAATGATCGACAACGCATGTAATCTTATCTTCAGAGGCTTCTAATCTCCGCACTAATTCTAGGGTCCAGACTATTGGACCGTCAAGCCTCCACCTTCCTATGTCGTCTGCCAATTTGGCGATCCACTTGTACAACTCGACTGGGAAAGAATAGAAGAAGATATTGTGTATCTCCATGTATAGGTATCTGTCCAACCACTGTTCTTTCATTAATCGTTGATTCCTGTGCTCTTGTGCTACGAATTCGTGGATCTTTCTATCCAACCAGTCTTCGATCTCCTTCTTAGTTGGATTCCATTGATGTGACATCACATATCTCATTATACAGATCCTGGTCCCAGCAATGGAACCATTTGTTGGATTGATGGGCCCTGACCCAGGTTCAACATTAATTAGCCAAGAAAATCCCTACATTATTGGACCTTTTGGCATCAATCTGCAGAGTGCAGACTGAAGTCTCAGCCAAAGCAATATGGGGGGATGTAGGAACCAAGTTTCCACACCCTGAGATAATTGTGATGTCATTTTATACCGTAACCCTTCCTTCGTGCAGGTCGATAAGCCTTTTAGGGCTTATCGATATACTTCTCTTATTCGGCTTTGAGACCTTCGTGAAGGTCTGCGATCATCCTTTGCATACCCTGAATAGGCAATTCAAACACTTACACGCCTCTGTACTTACCCTTGCTTATGTGTCTACCCAGATTAGCTTAAGTATTGAATAACTTCAACATGCATTATGATTATCTTCACGTAAATGGATATTCTTACTTGCATTCATATGACAAAGCAAAACACATTGATTCACGCAACAATAAAACATTAAATCATAAACCCAGTATTCAACATAACATAATCACATACATTCATAATAGAATTAAAATGGCTCATACAAATATATCTCCAAAATAATTCTCTTTATTGATGGTTCAGATCTTCAGTACAAACTCTAACTCCCCTGTGCACACAACTGCAGGGGTCCGCACACTCAGCTGCAGACTTCTACCCTAGGCCTCTACGCACACAACTACAAAGCCTCTGTCCTACACTAAGACTCTTCGCTCTTAGCTCTCACAGACCCTTTACATCAATCAATTGCCCAAAAAACTTACTAAGAACTGCTTAGACTCTTCTAAGACCCTCCCTTTTTATACACTCCCCTGGTCCACGGACCAAGGGTGAATCTCATCAAGTCGACACAAGTTACCTAAACTAAGGGCAAAAACCCTTTTTGACTCTTTACATATTCACGCTCCACAACCACAAAATGTGGAGACTTTACATTCTTTATACAAAACCTAGGCCTTTAGCCCCAAAACTTGGGGTTTTAACCCCAAAATTGACCCTAGGGACCTGTTCCCAACATTATTCCATCCCAACTTTCTTCATTGTTTTTCTTAAATAATTAGATTGAGAAATGAAGATACCTCTTTTGGAATAGGTAATTTTCATCCTGAGGAAAAAAGAAAATTATCCTATCATAGAAATTTCAAATTCTTTATGCATTGACTCAATAGACTGGTGTCTTATTTGTTCTACATCATTTCCAAAAATGATATCATTTATATAAACTACAATAACCAGAAAATGGTCATATTCTAATTCTATATACAAGTTACTATCAACAATTCCTCTTTTAAAACCTTACTATTGAAGGTATTTATCTAATTTGGCATACCAGGCTCTAGGAGCTTGTTTTAGTCCATGTAGGGCCTTTTTCAATCTAAAAACAAAATCTTGTTTCTCTGAGAGCATGAACCCTTCTGGTTGTTATATGTATACTTATTCTTCCAAATCTCTATTGGGAAAGGTATATTTCACATCCATTTGATATACTATGATATTCTTATGACTGGAAAAGGAAAGAAACATTTTGATGGCTTCCAATCTTTCTGCAGGTGCAAAGATCTCTTCAAAATATATTCCTTCTATCTATGCATACCCTTTGCAAACTAGTCTTTCTCTGTCTCTTATCAGTTGTCCTTCTTCGTTTAGCTTATTTTTAAATAACCATTTAGTTCCTATATTGTTTCTAAATTTGACTCTAGGAACAAGTTCCCAAGTTTCATTTTTCTTGATTTGATACAGTTCCCTATTCATTGCTTTCACCTAGAACTTGTGTTCACTTGCCTGACTAAGACTTTTGGGCTCAATTTGTGATAACAGAACAAGATTTGCACAACTTGGGCTGTAGATAAGCTTCCTCCTCGTTTGAACAGTAATTCCATGATCACCAATAATTTGACTTTATGGGTGTTGTTTCTGCACATACTTGGAAGGAGTTTTGTTCCTCTATGTTGCATCTTCTTCTTCATCTTTTTCTTCTTCTTATGCTTCTTCTTGATATGAGAATATGGAGGCTAATTATTCTTCACCTAAGCTCTCATTTTCTCTAGATTTCTCTGATCGTGGCAGTAGTTCATCCATCACAATATCAATGCAATCTTCAACCCTTTTTGTCCTCTTATTGAAGCACTTGTAGCCTTTAATTTTGGGTGAGTATCCAAGAAATATGCCCTCATCAGCTCAAGATTCCAATTTTGTAATATCTTTACCATTTCTCTTAATATAGCATTTTCTCCCAAATATTTTGAAGTGTTTCATTGATGTTGGTCTCCCTTTCCATAATTCATAAGGAGTCTTATCATTGTTAGGCATGAATTGTCTCATGTTTGCTAGATAGAGACATGCTTGTGCTCCTTCTCCCTAGAAGGTGTGAGGAACCTCCCCTTCGTCCATCATTTCTCTGGCCATCTCTTGAATTGTTATATTCCTTCTTTCTACTACTCCATTTTATTTTGGTGTTCTTGCTACTGAGTGTTGCCTCCTTATGCCATGTTATTCACACAATTATTCAAATTAAGGTGAACTCTCCTCCTTTGTATGATCTTAAGCATTTAACCTTTATATATTTCTAATTTTCAACCTAATATTTAAATATCCTAAACATTTTCAAAGCTTCTAATTTTTCTTTCAACAACACTATCCAAGTAGCCCTAGTAAAATCATCAATAAATAAAAATAAAGTGCCTTTCTCCTCTTGGGATATTTGTTCTTGTAGGACCATATTTGTTTACTTTCTGAACTGAAGGGACTTGTAGACTGAGCTATTGAGATTTAAGAATCTTGGTATCCTTTTCACTGCTTCTATTATGTTGATCTTTATCAGGCTGTCAAATTTTTTATGACCAAATATTCTATGCCACAACTATGTTTTATTTGTCTTACTCAGGTAGCAACTTACTTTGGAATCATTAAACACATACACATTATTGTGAGTCTTATCTGCCTTTCACAAGCTCCCCATTTTTTGCTTTTCAGATCTCATAGCCTTTAGATCATAAAGTCACATTGTAGCGATTATAAAACAATTGAAATACATTTAGGAAATTGTGCTTGAGGCCTTCAACATACAACACATTTTGGGCCTTGTTCTTCTCATCAATACTAAATATTCCCTTCCCCTTAATTTTTGTTAGAGCATTATTTCCAAAGGTGACATTATTCCCTTTATATTTTTCCTTCATAAATAATAATTTACTCGTGTCCCTAGTCACGTGCTTAAAGCAACCACTATTCACATACCATCTATTTTCTTGATCATGTGCAAATAGAGAAAGTCAACATTCCTCATTTTTCTCAGTCTTTTGCTTCCAACTCTTCTTGTCCCTAAAGAATGAGTTTCGAGCTCAAGAATTTTGATAATTTCCATATTTGAAATTTTCATATCTTTCAACTTTAACAATTCTTCAACTAATGGCTTTATGCCCAAAGATATTAAATTTATATAAATGTCCATAAAACAATTTTGGGTACCTGATATTTAAAAGTTGATGAGCTTGAGCTGGTTGCTTGTACCTTTGTTGTCTTTCCAACTTATTTACATCTCTATGTGGAGGATTATTTGAGGAGTTAACATTCTTGCTCTAATGTTGAGTGGTCCTCTAACTTGGTTTTGGTTTATCTTCACTAACTTTTCTTTGTAACACTCTTACAAAGCTTTGGGGGCCTTTGAAACCTACAGATCTAAAACCGATATTTCCTTTAGCAATTTTTTATGATTGATGCTTTCCCAGACTTGCCTTGTTTGTTGGGGACCTATGAATGATTAAAACTTTATTTAATTTTTATATTCCTTTAGAAAATTTTATGTCCAAAACCTTCTCAAATTTATACTTCTCAAGGAAACTATTTTTTCTTCTAGATTGTTACAATTCTCTTCCCATTTTAGGATCAAATCATTTAGAACCTCTTCCTTTATTTTTTCTTCCTCCAACATGAATTTTAGGGACATATTTCTCCTTTACATGTTTATGGAATCATCTCCTCTTGTTTCTTGATCAACTCTTATTTTAGGCGTCTTTTCTCATCTTCTAGTTTTTCACAGGTCTTTCATTTTTCTTCTAATTGAAGTGCTAGGTTGTATTTCCTTTTAATGGATTCTTCAAGTTTTTCCATTTGATAAACGAAATATTCATTACCATAGTTGTGCATACCTTCTTCAGCTCGCAACAACTTCTCTTTTAATTGCTTGTTCCTTTTTTTGTCTTCTTTAACTCATTAAAAGAACTAATGAGCCCCCCTTTGAGATCCACTACTCCTTCTTCTTCCTCGAGGTTAGAGTCATTCTTGGATTTGGAGTTAGCTTTGAGTTCCATTTTAAACATACCCCTCCTAACCCAAAACCAAACCAGAGTTAGAAGGAGGTGGTTACTCTATTGACCTAGCTCCCAAAGTGCAGTTATGGGAATGGGAGCTAATTTGTTTTTTTTCTTACTTTTCTAGAATATCAAATAAACAACATCATTGTGTTGTATCATTGAGAAAATTCTAATGCTATAAATTTCGCCTCAATCCAATTTATGGATCAAAAGTTATGACCCTTTAAATATTAGCTAATTACACCCTGCCATGTCATCATGACACATATGTGGCACCTGACGCTCCCACTTGGCACCTGATGCACTCACATGGTGGCTCCTGTGGCAAGCATGAGTCCTGAGGGAGGTCAGGGTCAACTCTCCTCCCGAACATTTTTTTAACATTTCAAATGATCGAGCCCAATCCCTGACCTCCAACCTAGGTCGGGGTCGACCATCTCGTTCTAAGTGCTGCCATGTAACGGGTCAAGTGGGTCCGAAACCCAACCCCAATACTTCCCGACATCCTTGACCTCCCAACTTGTGGGAGTAGAGAGAGAGGTTGGGTGGTAAATCTCGTCGAAGGTCGGGCTTTCCAGGCTGATCTCCCAACCTCCAACTTGCCTAACCTGTTGAACAAAAAATTAAACTTTTAACTTAAATTTTCATTGGTTCTAACATTTTTACAGAGCCATTATTTTTCTAAATTTTCAGGTTATTACCATAATACTTCTAGCACCTAATGGCTAACAAATTCATAAGGAACTTATAAATAAACTTAGGAATCATTCAATCATAGGCATAATAGTAATATAATGGCATTCTCAAGTGCATTCTTTAAAAAATGACTAAGAATTGTAACAAATAAATAACATAGTAGAGAATTGATCTTCTTAGTTCATGCATGACAGAATACAACCGCAAGGAATGGGATGAAGCCTTCCTTCCCTTCATTTAAGAATGTACCCAATAACATGAAATAAATATGCCAATACTTATACAACAAATTAAACATGTATTGAACATAAGATTTCAAATCTTTCCACATTATTAATTAACACTACTGATCACTCACTTCTGTGAGTGCAACCCAATATTATCTTAATAAATAATCCATGCAACCAAGATGTTAGTGTAAACCATGAATTATATGCATCCACACTTTCACTTCTTCATGTAGATTAAAATTTACACTGCAAATGTGCATAACCATGTAATTCAATCAAAACCATATCACTGCAATAAGGAAGACTACATGCTAGTCACTACAAGAACTAAACTAATTCTGCCACATGGTATTCCAACACCTTTTACACAATGAAAAAATCTCATTGGTCAATCATAAGATAAATAAATCATGAACCATGCCATCTATGAACATCATTCCTCCTCTATCTAAAAACCATCCTCACTTATATGGATTCATTATTTAACAACATAAGAGATACTTATCTCAAACTAATGGGTAATTGAGTCTGGGACTATGACTCTCCACCCAACCATAGACAACTACATCCAAGTCTCACTTGTCGATATCACCCCGGATCCAGATTCTAAAGGTTGAGTTATCTTTTTCTCCAGGGATTACACACATCCATTAGCTGAAACAGGGGCTCTAGAGATTCAACCACCTCCACCCACTAGTTGAATCAAAACAAATAAAGCACACAAGGATTCTAGAGACCAACAACCTCCACCATTCAAAGACAAAACATTATGGTTCTGCGCAATGCAGGGATTCCATAACCCACAATAAAATCAAAAGACAACAAAGAAGCTTCCAAATATCCTCTAAGAATTCTCCAGGATCAATTCCTCCACCCTATCTCTTTGGGATTTCCTAAGAAACACCATCTCCAAGCTCTAGGCCACTGAGGACTCGACAAGAAACAAAATCCCCACCCAATGATTTCTTCCAGATCCTTTTCCAACTGAAATATTCATTCCCTTTAACTGTTCAACCTCTCTTAGAAATTCAAAATTCTCTATCTCTGTGTTGTTTCCTTGTGTTCTTCCTTTTTTCACCTCAATTTCTTAAGGCCAAAAAGCCCCTCTAATGTTGTTCAAATGCCTTTTATTATTTTCTTATGTCTCTCCATGTTCCTCATGGAACATTTTTGGGTGTCTCTTCATATTCCTCATTGAATTTTCGGCATATTAATATTATTTCCAGCAATTAATCACCCCATCCCTTTGAAATTTGTGTCCAATTTTCAACACTTTTTATTTTATAGAAATATTTACAATGTGTACATTAGCTAATTTGGGGCTGTCACAACCATGAGTAAGCACTCATTAGGCTCATCTTTAGAAGAATCCTCATTGTTTTCTTCTAATGCAGAACTATCTTCTTTGGAGTACAACCCCTTCTTCTTGAAGGATTTATTCTTATAATAGTTTTGAGCATTGTCTCTGGATTTTGAACCTTATCCTTGTTTGGATTTTATTTATAAGGACAATTGGAATAAAAATGCCCAACTCTTCCACAATTAAATCATTTAAAGGGTAGCTTTCCTTTATACTTGAACCATGTTTAATTTTCTAGCAAAATGAGCCATCGCTTGATTAAATTCAGAGCTGAAACATTCTTGGTGATCTTCATGCTCCAAGTTAGTCTTCTTAGAGACTTTTAATGTTGCCTCATTTGGTTTAGTCTTATTTTTACCTAATCTCATCTAGGTTGTGAGAGTTCCAAATGGCTAGTCCATTGTGATAGTTTTCAAGTCTGTCATATCCTTAATGGCTGATATTTTTGCATTCAAAATCTAGGTAGAGACCTAAAAACCTTATGAACAACTCCTTCCTCTTTGAGATCTTCACCGAGTCCTCTAATCATATTTATTACCTCATAAACTCTAAGGAAATATTTTGATATGATTTCTTCTTCTTTCATCCTTAAGATCTCAAATCTCATTTTGAAGGTTTGGAGCTTGGCATATTTGACTTTCTCATCTCCTACATGACTCTTATTAAGTTTATCCCATACTTCCTTGGCAGAATTATAATGCATTACCTTTAATAGTTCATATTGACTAAGACCAAAGACAATTTCATTCTTTCCCTTAGCATTGTTCTCATAGATATTTTACCACATGCATCTATAGGAGGGGTTGTTGGAATTGAATAATTAAATAATACAAAGCTCCAAACATCTACACCTAAGGACATGAGATAGGCTTCCATTCTAACCTTCCAAAAGACATAGTTTGTTTCATCAAAGACCGATATCTTACTTGAGTAAGCATCTTGAATCTCTTGTCAAGACATGATTCCTTATAGATCTACATTCTAGTGGTTAAATTGTTCCTAAAGGAACCAAGCTCTGATACCAATTGTTGGAATAAGGAATTACTGAGAGGGCGAGGTGAATTAGTAATTAATTCTAATTTCAACATTTAATCCCAATTCTTATTTTCTCTTCTAACTTAGAAATCACCCATACGAGAATTCAAAACTAAATACATAAGAAATATAGTAAATCATTCATATGAACGCACATCATTAATATGAGTAGCACACACACATGGACACAAAAATTTAGTGTGGAAACTCCAAAGGAAAAAACCACCATTTTGTTTGTTAATATGATTTAATCTAAGCATCTACTCAGTTACATCAATTTGTTTGTGAGCACCCACTCACAGGAGGCCCCAACCCCCTTCAAGTTATTAAGCCACAAATTTCTAAGAGGCTCTGACCTCTCATAAATGCTGGCCACAACCTACTTCAGCCAACTATCCTATTTTTAATACAATTTTCAGACTAAGAATAATGGCCTGCATCTATTAAAAAAGGCATAAAGAATCTGGTTTGATATCTATTACAACTCCTTCCTCTCTGCTATGCATCCACACACTCAATCGCTCTCTTTTCTACTCTTTTATCTTTTTTGCACACATTTCTCTTCACAACACTTCTACTACTTTCGCACCCCCTCCACAATTCAACCCTTGCATACAAGCCCTCTCATACAACACATTATTGCTCTACAAATTGATCTCCACCTTAAGTACACACTCTCAATCTCTATTCAAATGGTAGAATTCAGCAAAGCCTTGTAGTTTGAGATCATTCATTACTAAAACAAATTACTTCAATTAGAATTAAATTAGGACACGATCAATGCATTTAATTTCATAAAATGGTTTCTTTAACAAAACCAATGACATTTAATTTTCCATCATGGCCCACATTGCTTGTTCAATTTGATTTCCATAGCTCACTTGATCATTAACTATGCCTGTCATTTTCCCAAACAACAAAAGGACCTATTTCATTCGATTTTTGCATGACGTAAGTTATACTATGTCATTCCACACATTCTTGAGACTAGAAGTTTTCTTCAACTCTATACACTCCACAGGGTCTTGGGTCTTCTCTAGATACCTTAAGACATTTCTTCAATTTAACACAGAATGGCACCAAGAGTACTTCGTTTGTCATGTTGATAGGTTGTAGATAAATTCCATCACTGAAATAATGTGCTCCACCAACTCCATTGACCAAACTACTTGAATTAGCACAATGGAGTGTCATCAGCCTTAATTCCTTTGCATGAGTGAGTTTCTTGAGCTTCTAAGATTAATTTCAGCGTTTGTAGGATTTAGTGGAGGTTTCAACATTTAATATACCTTTAAATTTTGAGAGAAAAATCGCCTACTTTAAGCCAAAAATTTCATATTCCGCCTAAAATGGGCTTAATGCCAAATATGGGTTCACCTTTCAATGTTGGTCAGGAGGTCAAAGATCAAATTGAATTACCTGCTATGAGCCTATATTTTCCTCGACTCCTCGACTCGTCCTGAAGTCTTGACTAGCTTGAAGCCTCAACTAGCTCAAAGCCCTAACTTAGGGTCATTTGACTATTTTGGCATGATCCACACATTCAACACAAAAATCAAATAAAATGGGAAAAAACTTCACCAAACCAACCCTGGCGTGAAGTTCGAAAAAAATTGCCACATCATTATCTTACATCATGCTTACATCATGCTAATGTCATCAATTCCAGATGGTGCCTCCTAGGTGGTGACGCATGTCACCCAAATTTGGACCACTTGACCACCTGAAAATGTTGAAAACACATGGCATGTGTCACATTCCTAGAGTGCAACATCACGTTATGTTGATGTCATCAACCACCACAGTTGTCCATTGTTCTTCATACAATTTCTACCAAGCGTCATAGATTGGAGGTTGGGGGTCGGGGTTTGGTCCTTTGTACTCCTTCCAAGACCTCCCGACTAACAAACCTCCCAACTAGGCCAAGGGCTTGACTATGCCTTGGTCAGGGGTCGTGGTGGATTTATACTTTATAATTTTGTTGTGTAACCTGACTAGTAGATGACCTAACTCACTGAAGGCATGATTAGGTCAAGGGTCAGGTCCCAACTCAACATCTTTTTATTTTAAGTGGAATGCCCGTCTTTTTAATCCCACCCGAAGTCCAAAGTTTATTTAACAAAGAAATTTCTCAGAAAACACATGGGAGAGGTGGAACCTTGAGCCCTTGAACCCTTCATGTTGACCTTTTGATCTGCATACTTTGACTGACCATAACTCCTTCACCCTTAGGTTTTTTTAAGGCTTCCATATACTGTTGGAAATATATTTTTGAGAACTATCAAACTATACCATTTCCAAAAGCATCTGAACTGATCCCTTGAGGAAAAATCTTCTTCAAAGCTTAGTACTCCCTTGTTGATAAATCTAGGGACAACAACATACAATGATTTCTCTTGCTTTAATAATTGCTTGTGGTATATTTTTACTTAAATTGATTAACTTCTTCTTTATCTTGATTATTATTAGTGTTTTATTCATCAAACAACTATCAAATGATAAAGAACAATAAGGCAAAGGACATAAGATATAGGCAATCAACAATTATCAAAACCTCTCCAACTAAGAGGAAAACTCACAAGAATTCTTCTCTTCTTATAGAACTTCAATTGACGAATTCGAAGACCTAGACCCTTGACCAAGAAACCTCCAAGACCAAGCCAAAATTCTTCCCTTGATGAGCCTTTCTTCTTTGAAGTCAATGATGGTAAAATTTACTGCAACATTATTGATTTTGGCTTCTCTTCAAACTTCATCCTCTTATCTCAGGCCTGTAATTTTCAACTTTCCTGTAATTTCTGAGATTCGACATGTGTGAATGATTAGGGTATAATTGCATGACTTCTCTTCTTTGTTGGGGTTGTTCTTCCTTCCATGACAATTCGGCTTGGAAAATTGATCTTTGGACACTTTATTTTTCGACCTCCTGAAGTATTTATAATGTTTGATGTTTGCAGCTAAAGAAAGAAACCCTAACTATCTTGCATGTGTGAAATAAACGACTAAAAAACAATCCCTTTTAACCTTTAATCTTCTCCTTCCATTCAATGGAATTTCTCGGACTTATTGAGCTTCAGAACAAATATGATTGGTGTGCTAAAAAATGAGGTTGAGCTCTTTATTTATAGGCTTAATGTCACTGTTTGTCGGCCGACTTGTTACTATCCTTAGGACGAATTAATTCTTGTCAGGGTCGACTTGTTTATTGCAACATGAAAAGGTCTTGGAGGGTCCTTTGACTTGAATTTGACTAAGGTAAATTTTTTTACATTATATAACATGATCAAGAAGGGTCTTTCATACATGACAATGATTTGTAGACTAAATGAAAAGCCCTAATAGCTCACAATGGAAGCTTGACCAGAAAACAAATTTTCCTTGAGCATGAAACCCATGCCTCAAGAACAATAATAATAATAAAAAATTATCCCTTTTCATTAAATACATAAGAATCATGATTACACGTCATTATGAAGACCGAACCTAGTTACATATTTCAACACTCCCTCTTAACTAGGGAGGTATTCATAATCCATACAAGGTGCTTGGACATTCTCAATATGAAGAATTCTCATAAGAATAGTGAGATTGGTAACCCATCCATTTAACATCATATCATCTATCATTTTCACATAACAGGGCCTTGACTAACAACTCTATCTCTACACAAGATTATATCACAATGTTGGTGAGATCAATGATTTATAGAGACCATCATCATTGTCTCTCAAGGAACACACCCCAGCCGGGTGTTCAGAGGGTATGTCCTTACAAGACTATTCTTATCTTGGATTCCCAATCCTCAAAGAATATTTTTCCTCTACGACTATGCTTATCTTGGTTTCTCTACCACATCCTCAAAGAGCATCGTATGTTAGATGTTACACAATCCTCCATTCTTTCTTCCCAAAGTGAAGATAAGAATTATGTGCCTATATCTCCATCTCAACTAGGGAGGATATAACCATTCCTATAAAGAAATGTACCCATTCCTATAAAATGAATGTACCCAAGCTCCCTCTTATCGAGGGACTTGTCTAAGCTCCCTCTTAACTAGGAACTTACTTCTAGCAGCTCTTTGTTCTAGGTGCAGATCATGGGACTATCAGGTTCTTGTCGGGCTCCTTTTGATGTCATGAAGTTCATTTTCAGCATTAAGGAGTCTTCAGCTTTTGGGAATTCTTGTACGACATCAACCATCCATCAATTTCCTCAAGTCAGTCATGTCATGCTACCCCTTATCAGAAAGTGATCCTCTAATCCACATCTGGCCATTACTTCATACAACTACCTCTTCCATGTCATGTTTCCTTCAGGATATTCCATCCAACCACATAAGTGCTAAGTTGTGGATGACATCTACAACTCTCTTTTGGTAGCCCTATATCATTTCACCCAGATGATTTTCAGAAATTAGAATGAAAATCAAATCAAAATTACCTTTTGTGATGTCCTTTCATCATGACATCTTGTTTGTTCACAACATCAACATCCCACACACATATATTTACACATCTCCAAGATATTTAATGTCAAGGGTCTCCTTTCTTTTCGTATCATTAGAGTCTTCATGCCTTTTCCGTGGAGATGTCATGGTCAATTTTTCTAGTCATCGAATGTTGATTTTCTTTTCCATAGTTGAATATTTCACTATCTCTTCTTTTCTTCTTCACATATTACTTCTCTGGAACTTCCATCCATGGTTCCTTCATCTTCGTCAACTACCTCATATTCCATATGAAGACATATTACGATAATTTCATCTTTGCCAATATGTGACCATGCCTTCAGGCACCTTTTCAAAGGAAGAGATTGCTTTTTCTTCGATCATGCTCATGATGTAGATAATTTACCCATGCAACTATATAATGACATAACTTAACGCATACATACCTCTTTCCCTCTTTTGGACATATAGGATTCCTTCAATAGCTTCCTTTTCTTTCTTGAAAGATCTTCAACCATGTTGCATCCTTTTTTCATCATACCATTATCCTTCATGAATCCCATACAAGATGGAACTTTAGTGAGACACGTAATTTTCCTAAGAGAGGTGAACCTTCTAATGAAGATTCCAATAGAGGATCTTCATTATCCTCATCCTGCAAATTCTCCTTTTATGATGATAATACATGATGAACCCTCTCTATATGCTAGATGACTTTCAACTATCCATAAGCACCACTTATGCTTTTAATGAGGTTACCAAGAGCTACTTATGATGATTTCTATATACTTTTACTTCAACTATCTTTCAATCTTCTATAATGATTTCATGACTTCTTTCTTCAATCGTATTCTATAATGATGCCATCCCCTAAAATGATGCATCTTCTAACTTAGTAACCGGAGAACCCACAGTAAAAACCATTTTCTGTCGACGTTTCAAATCCCAACAGGGATCCATCATTAGGAATATTATTGAATGATGATAGTAGAAGAACTCAAAAGTGGGAAATAAATAGTAGTGAGGAAGAAATTGAAGGTCTGTAGCTCTTCTTGCTATATTCACCCTAAATTTCTCGAGTAAAATGATTTTACTCCATGTATCCCCTCTGCATAGGGAAATGATTTTGGATTTAAGACTTCTTTAGTGCTATAGTGGAGGAAATTTTCATCCTTATCTCCATCTTACTGTGAACAAGACATCCATAGTTATACAACTTCATTCTTCCATCATTTTTGTTAAAAATAAAGGCTCATCCCATCTATCTTTATTTCTTGTACTTGCAACATTTATTGACAAGCACCCCAAGCAAAGTATATGATACCAAAACATGATGTCAAGTTTTCTCTATAGGGTTTTCATGCAATCATGAGGTCATCCTAAGGCTTCTTAAGTTCAAACCCTAGATAAGCTTCTTTTCCCTCTTCATTTCATGTTAGGGTTCATCCTTTCCCTGGAATATTAAAAAACCCTAGAATCATATCTTTAACCCTAAAACATCTTATGATGGATCATTAATAAAATTTACCATACATACCTTATGGTTACTTACCTTTGTCGCAATGACTTCAAATCTGGATGACATCTTCATTGATATTCTCTAGGGTGTGAGATATTCTTCATTGTACTCATCTGCTCCTTCTTTCAAGTATATGATTGTCATAAAGACCTTGTTCACTGACCTTGGATCGATGTCCCTACATCTTCATAGGTCTTCACGTAAAACTCATAGCTACAAGTATATCAATTTTTCTCAAGAAACCTCTATTTATGCTACAATTTCAACATTTTCTTGGTTACTAGTTTGCTTTAGGTGTGCTTCCTTAGTTCTTTCAAATTTCTTCACAATGAATGGATATTTTTCAAAAGTTAGATCCTTCTATGTTCTTCTTTTGATTGATCAATTTTCAGAGAACAAATATATATGAGATTGGTGACTACATCTTTTGTGCCATAGGGGTTTGGTCACCATAGGATTGAACTTGTCAAGTAGAGTAGAGTAGATATGTCACAAGGACATGTATTGAAGATAGGATTTATGCTATCATAGATATGGAGAGATTTGCACTTCAGATTTTAACAAACTCAAATTTTGAATAAGAGAAATTATAAGTATATCCAGAGGGTGATAAGGTCTATGTATTTGAATTTTAACTAGTTGAGAATCAAATCTATGTATGCCTAGAAGAAGGTCAGATCTTAGGAACAAATTCTGACTGCATCTGCTTTTGGAATTTTGTTTATCACTTATTACCAGGAGATTTTAGTTCTTGAATGGAGAAAACAATTGTACTTACCTCAAAGTATTGGTTCCATGGTTTCTATTGTAGATTTTAATTCTTGGAATGATGAGAACAATCCTTTTATGATGCTCAGAAGCTCACTTTTCTTTTCAACAATTTTTTACCTTCATATGGTTGAAGGATTAGCTCTTCAGACTCCTAGATGTTGGGATCAAAACATACCTTTATATATATGCATGCTTTAGGTTCTTATCTTATGGAATATATCCTAGAATTTCGTTCCACCTTGTAATGTTTTCGTCCTTCAAAAGATCTTGATAGTAGAATTATTCGTTGCTTCTATTATGGATTTAGTAAAAGAATTGAGCCAAGAATTTGATCAAGTCTTCTTAGTGATTTCCTTGAACTCAAACTTTGAGTGTCCCTTCTTGAAGATTCGATGTCCTCCTTGATGTCTTTTCCTTTATTTGATTCTTATTTTAGTAGTTCATTTGGAAGTTTCCCTTCCTTGACTTGTCACCTTAGCTGTGACACCATGTTGAGAAATCTAGGGGTAGCAACATATGATGGTTTCTCTTGCTTCCATAACAACTTGTGGTATATTTTTACTTATCTTGACTAGCTTATTCTTTCACTTGATTATTATTAGTGTTTTATTCATTAAAAAAATATCAAACCATAAAGAACAATAAGAAAAAGGACATAAGATATAGGCAATCAACCAGGGCCAAAACCTCTCCAACTGAGAGGAAAACCCACAATAAATCTTCTCTTCTTATATAACTTCAATTGGAAAATTCCAAGACCCATACCCTTAACCAAGAACACTCCAAGACCAAGTCAAAATTATTCCCTTGATGAGCCTTTCTTCTTCCAAGTGAACGCTGATCAAACTTCAACCTCTTATGTCAGGCCTGCAATTTTTGGCCCGCCTGAAATTTATGAGATTCCACATCTGTGGACTGATTAGGGAAAAATTGTAGGGATTTTCTTCTTCACTGGGTTGTTCTTCCTTCCTTGATAACTCGTTCGGAAAACTAATATTTAGACACTTGATTTTTTAGCCTCCAGAAGTGACTGTAATCTTTGATCTTTGCATCGATTGAAATAAACCCTAACTATCTTGCACGTGTGCGATAAATGACCCAAAAGAATAATTTTTAACATTTAATATTCTCCTTATTTTCACTAGAATTTCTCATATTTCTTGAGCTTTATAACAAACTTGATTGGTGTGCTAACAAATGAGGCCAATCTCTCTATTTATAGGTTTCATGTCACTATTTATGGGTTGACTTTTTACCATCCTTAGGCCAACATGACGTTTGTGAGGGCCGACTTGTTTATTTCAACACGATAAAGTCTTAGAGGGTCCTTTCACTCAAATTTGACTGAAATAAGTTCATTTTATAATATGTAACATGCCTAATAAGGGTCTTTCATACATGACAATGACTCGTAGACTAAATGACAAGCCCTAGAAGCTCATAATGGGAGCTTTACCTAAAAATAAATTTTCCTTGAGAATCAAACCTATGCTTCAAGAAAAATAATAATAAATTTATATTTCCCTTTTCATTAAATACATAAAAATAATGATTACATATGTCATTATTTTCCTTCCACTTCATTCTTTTTATGTATTTAATGAAAATGGAAAAACAAATTTATTATTGTTTTTCATGATGAATGGGTATCATGCTGAAGGAAAAATTATTTTTAGGTCAAGCTCCCATTGTGAGTTTCTAGGTCTTGTCATTTAGTCTACAAGTCATTGTCATGTATGAAAGACACTTCTTGGGCATGTTACATATTTTAAAATAAATTTATTTAATTCAAATTCGAGTCAAAGGACCCTATAAGACCTTGTCATGTTGTAATAAACAAGTTGGACCTCAAAAGCATCAAGTTGACCTAAGGACAGTAACAAGTTGACCCACAAACAATGATATGAAGCCTATAAATAGAGAGCTCGACCTCAATTGCTAGCACACCAATCAAGTTTGTTCTGAAGCTCAATAATTCCGAGAAATTCCAACGAAAGGAAGGAGAAGATTAAAGTTTAAAAATAATTGTTTTTGGGTCATTTATCTCACATGTGCAAGAAAATTAGGGTTTCTTTCTAAAGATCAAAGATTATAGTCACTTCAGGAGGCTGAAAAATCAAGTGTTTAAAGATTAGTTTTCCAAGCCGAGTTTTCAAGGATGGAAGAACAACCCCAATGAAGAAGAGAATCCTTGCAATTAATTAATATGCACAAGTGGAATATGAGAAATTACAAGCAGGCTAAAAATTGCAGGCCTCATATAAGAGGCTGAAGTTTGAAGAGAAGTTAGAATCAATAGTGTTGCAGTCAATTTGACCAGCGTTGAATTGAAAGAAGAAAGGATCATCAGGGGAAGAATTTTGACTTGGTCTTGGAGGGTTCTTGCTTAAGGGTCTAGGTATTTGAATTTTTAAATTGAATATCTATAAGAAGAGAATAATTCTTGTGGGTTTTCCTCTCAGTTGGAGAGGTTTTGGCCCTGACCGATCACCTATATATTATGTTCTTTGTCTTATTTTTCTTTATGGTTTGATAGTTGTTTGATGAATAAAACACTAATAATAATAAAGATAAAGAATAAGCTAATCAAGTTAAGTAAAAATATATCGAAAATAGTTATCAAAGCAAGATAAATCATCATATGTTGTTGCCCCTATATTTCTCAACATGGTATTGGAGATAAGGTGACAAGTAAAGCAAGGGAAAATTGAAAAAGAACTACTAAATTAATAATCAAATAAAGGATAAGACATCAAGGAGGACATCGAATATTCAAGAAGGAACACTCAAAGGCTTAGTTCAAGGAAATCACTAGGCAAAATTGATCAAATTCTTGGCTCAATTCTTTTACTAGATCCATAATAGACACAAGGAAGAAGTCTACCATCAAGATATTATGAAGGAAAAAAAACATTACAAGGTGGAACGAAAATCTGGGCTATATTCCATAAGATAAGAACCTCAATCCTTCATATATATAAATGTATGTTATGATCCCTACATCTAGGAGGTTGAAGACCTAATCCTTCAGCCATAAGAAGGTCAAAAACTATTGAAAGGAAAAGTGAGCCTTTGGGCATCATAAAAGGATTGTTCTCATCATTCCAAGACTCTGAGGTAAGTACAATTGTTTTCTCCATTCAAGAACTAAAATCTCTTGGTAAAAAGTGATAAAGGAATTTTCAAAAGGAGGCATAGTCAGAATTCGTTCCTAAGATCTGATCTTGTTCTGGGCATACATAGATCCGATTCTCAACTCAGTAAAATTATGATACATAGAACTATTCTCCCTCTGAATATATGTATAATTTCTCTTAGTCAAAATTTGAGCTTGTTAAATCTAAAGTGCAGATCCCTCCATCTCTGTGATAGCATAAATCCTATCTTCAAGACATCTCCTTGTGACATATCTACTCTAGTCTACAAGTCCAATCCTATGGTGACCAAACCCCTATGGAAAAAGATATGCAGTCAGTAATATCATATATATTTTTTCTCTGAAAATCGATCAATAAAAAGAAGAACATAGAAGGATATAACTTCTAGAAAATATCCATTCACGGTGAAGAAGTTTGAAAGAACAAAGGAAGAAGACATGAAATAATCTAGCAATCAAGCAAATGTTGAAATTGTACCATCACTAGAGGTTTATTGGGAAATATTGATATACTTTTAGCTATCCTTTTTTTGTGAAGACCTGTGAAGCTATAGGGACATCGATCTAAGGTCAATGAACAAGGTCTCTATGAAAATCATATACTTGAAAGAAGAGCAGATGAGTACAATGAAAATATCTCACACCCTAAAGAAGATCAATGAAGATTAATTTCAATTCATCACGAAAAAGTTAAGTGACCATAAGGTATGTATGGTATATTTTATTAAGGATCCATAATAAGATGTTTTGGGGTTGAATATATGATTCTAGGGTTTTTTATTATTCTAGGGAAAGGATGAACCCTAGCATGACATGAAGAGGGAAAAGAATCTGATCTGGGGTTTGAACTTAAGAAGCCCTAGGATGACCTCATGATTGCATGGAAACCCTAGAGAGAAAACTTAACATCATGTTTTGGTATCATATATTTTTCTTGGGGTGATTGTCAATAAATGTTGCAGGTACAAGAAGTAAATATGGATGGGTTGAGCCTTTGTCTTTAAGAAACATGATGGAAGAAGGAAATTGTATAACTATGGATGTATAGTTCATAGTAAGATGGATAGAAGGATTAAAAAGGCCTTCACCATGGAAATCAAGAAGAAAAGTGTTATGAAAAGATGCATGACTTTAGGGGATGGCATCATTATAACATACGATTGAAGAAATAACTCATGACATCATTATAGACTCTTGAAATATAGTTGAAGTAAAAGTCTATAGAAATCATCATAAGTAGCTCTTAGTAACCTCATGAAAATCATAAGTGGTGATTATGGATAGAAAAAATCCATCTAGCATATAGAAAGGGTTCATCATGCATTATCATCATAAAAGGAAAATTGTAGGAAGAGGATAATCAAGATCCTCTATTGGAATATTCATTAGAAGTTTCACCTATCTTGGGAAAAGCAAGTGTCTCGTTAGAGTTCCATCTTGTATGGGATTCATGAAGGATAATGGTGTGATGACAAAAGGATTCAACATGGTTGAAGATCTTTAAAGCAAGAAAAGGAAGCTACTGAAGGAAGCCTAGATGTCCAAAAAAAGGAAATAGGTATGTATGCATTAATTTATGTCATCATATAGTTGCATGGGTAAATTCTTTACATCATGAGCATGATCAAAGAAAAATGAATCTCTTCCTTTGAAAAGGTGCATGAAGACATGGTTCACATATTGACAAAGATGAAATCAACATAAGATGTCCTCATATGGAATATGAGGTAGTTGACAAAGATGAAGGAACCATGGATGGAAGTTCCTAAGAAGCAATATGTGAAGAAGGAAATAAGAGATAGTGAAATATTCAACTATGGAAAAGAAAATCAACATTCGATGACTAGAAAAATTGACCATGGCATCTCCACGGAAAAGGTATGAAGAGTCTAATGAAGTCTAAAAAGGAGACCCTTGACATTAAATATATTGGAGATGTTTCAATAGATGTGTGTGAGATGTTGATGTTGAGAACAAATAAGATGTCATGATGAAAGGCCATCACATAAGGTAACTTTGATTTGATGTTCATTTCTAATTTTTGAAAATAATATTGGTGGATGGATATAGGGCTACCAGAAGAGAATTATATATGTCATCCACAACTTAGCACTCATGTGGTTGGATGGAACATCATGAAGTAAACATGACATGGAAGAGGTAGTTGTATGAAGTAATTGCCAAATGTGGACTAGAGGATCACTTTCCGATAAGGGGTAGGATGACATGAATGACTTGAGGAAAGTGATGGATGGTCAATGCCCTATAAGAAGTCCCAAAAGAATACTCCATAATGTTGAAATGAACTTCATGAAATCAAAATAAGGATCCCCACAAGCAATTGATAGTACCATGATATCCACCTAGAACATAGAGCTACTGGAAGAAAGTTACTGGTTAAGAGGAAGTTTAGACAATTCCCTGAATAAGAGGGAGCTTGGGTACATTCCTTTTATATGAATGGGCACATTCCTTTATAGGAATGGGTATATACTCCCCAGTTGAGAGGGAGAGATAGACATATCATTCTTATCTTCACTTTGGGAAGAAAGAATGGAGGATTGTGTAATAATCTAGCATCCGATACACTTTGAGGATGTGGTAGGGCATCCAAGATAATATTAGTCGTAGAGGAATGATATTATTTGAGGATTGGGAATCCAAGATAAGAATTTACCTGAAAGGACATACCCTTTGAACACCTAGGTGGGGTATGTTCCTTGAGAGACAATGATGATGGTGTTTATAAATCATTGGTCTCACCAACATTGTGCTATAATGTTGTGGAGAGATAGAGTTGTTAGTCAAGGCCTTACTATGTGACAATGCTAGATGATATGATGCTAAACATATGGGTTACCAATATGACTATTCTTATGATAATTCTTTAGATTGAGAATGTCTAATTACCTTGTATGGATTATGAATACCCCCCTAGTTAAGAGGGAGTGTTGAAATACATAACTAGGTTCACTCTTCATAATGACATGTATAGTCATGATTTTTATGTATTTAATGAAAAAGGAAAAGTAAATTTATTATTATTGATTTTGAGGCATGGGTTTCATGCTCAAGGAAAATTTCCTTCCACATATTTCAACATCCCCAACCACCATAATTATAATATTTTAGCTTCTTTAACTGACCTACTACTCTAATTATTCTCTACAAAATACTGCAATTGACATGAGACTCCCACTGAGTTGAATACCCCATTCATCTACCATCCTTACTCATTTGATGTCATTGCCAACATTTTGGGACATCATTTCCAACATTATTCTCAACTATTTTTCTCACTCTACAAGGAAAAGGAGGATTGATTAGTTTACACTATTTGAGATTTCAAGTAGTCCCTTGCAAAGTTTCCATATTCATGGAAAATTTTTCATTTGAAAAGAATATTTTCATAATCTGAATCTTGATAATAAAAAAATATTTAACCAAATCATAGTCGAATAGGCTATGGTAGAAAATTGTCCAAAGCCACTTCTATGCCGATGTGGACATAATAATATTGATATACCTTTGGTTTGATTGTTTTAATGAACATTCTTGACTATTATTAATATGTTTGAGGGTGAGTTTGTCTCAAAAAACCAAAAGAAGGTGGAGGATAAAAACCTTGATAGAGGCTAATGTTGTTTCTTCTATTGGATTAACTATAAATACCAAGGATTCAAATATATTCCTTCCAGACTAATGAAATATGGATCATATCAGTATGTGATATCTTTGTCTTTTGAAGAATAAAACAAAAAAGCATTTTAACCTTGTTTTTTAGCTAAAGCAGAGGGTAAATGACATTGTAGCTTAGGCTTCTGATGAGCCCCAAAATTGGGTAACTTATTGGGCTCATTTTGCCTAATTGTTCTTCATAAATCCACCATTTTTCATAGTTTATGCATGCTTCTGAGTATATTTATGTTAATTGAACGAATGAGAATAGTCACTTGACCAAGAAGGCTAACATGTGGTTATTGCAGACAACTTTTGGACTAAGGCCAAGAATTTATGAGCCAGATGACAGCCAAGCAAGAGGGAACAAGGGTGAGGATTCGTAGGAAGGGTGTCTCCTACACTAAATGGCCCCTTCCTTGAATTCTCCACCATCAGCTCAGAGTTCAGCAAACCACCAAAAATGATTCCCAAGGGCAGCCGAGCAGTTTTGTGTAAAGTGATTGATCACTGGCAGTTTGAGCAGCCGAGCCCCTTGAGTTAAGGAGGGCTGTTGGAGGCCCTCGTAGCGTATAAGAAGGAAGGCTTCCAGCCTTCATATTTTACTTTTGGAACATTTGTATTTTGCACTCTAGTGCTGCTCTATTTTTTGCTCATTTGTGGACCTTTTGCTATAAACATTTATGTGACATGGTTATTTTCTAAATAATGGAGATCAGTTTCATTTTGCTTTAGTTCTGAGCTTCTTCTTAGGAGCCTGTAGCTCTTGGGGTTGGGCCCAACCCAAGTGCTAGGACCTCCTCTGTGTACTGTTATATGTTTTTTTCTGCCTTTAATTAATTTATGCTAGCAGGTTACAATCTTGTTTGGTTATTTAGTTCATTCTTTATGATTAAAATAGCTTTTCATGTTTCAAGTGATTTAACAGGTTGGTAAAAGAAAATATCTTCGAAAAAGGCCATCAAGCAACCCTTGATCTCACCTCCCCCTCCTTGGGACCATGAACTGAGACCAAGGTGTCATTGCTCCCATAAAAACACTGTTCTTGCTTCTTCATGCAATTTCTAGTGTTAGATTCTTAGTTGCAAAAGTTGGTACCAGTTGTGATTACATGCTTAGATCCATTCTTGCTTGGTTTCCATAGTTGTTTTACATGATTTGCTGCCAATAAACTTATGTTCATCATGCTTATGGTTTCTAGGTCAAATTAGGTCAAAATAACTAGATCTTTGGTTTTCTTAGTCTTTGTTGGTTAATTTTGGAAAATAACATGCAGAGCACCTATGATACCTCCTCCCCTACCCTTACCCCATCAATGCAACCTACTTCATCCTCTAACTCAGATTCTTGCCTCTCATCTACCACATTCCCTCACCTTGCCCTAATTTCTACATTCTTGTGCATCATTGCTCCCTCCATCCTCGAACAAATCCAATCACCTTAATCGCTCCTTAGCCTCATTCACTAGGTCCTAGACCCCTTAACATCCTTATCCAACCTCCATTTCCACTTTCCCAGCATTTTTCCACCATCAGCCCTTCAAAATTCCCTTTCGGAACATCCTGTAGAAACATCCTGTAGAAGCTACAGTAGATCCTGTAGAACCCCTGCAGACTTCCTGTAGAAGCTCACGAAAGTGGTTTCTTGAGATCCGATCACTGTGAAACTCTCTAGAAGGGTGTTAGGAACCCCTTAGGCCCTCTTCTAACCTTCCCAATCTCCTACAAGCATTTCCTTTTGCCAATCCACCTTTGCACAGTCAAAAACAGTTAAAGCACATGCATAATAATTCGACCAACTTACTCAAAAATAAAAAAAAGATGTTTCTTTTCAAATTTCACTTCAGAAGTAGCTTAGACACATGCACTTAACCTTCCAAATAATCAATGGCATCTTTTTCAGTAGCTTTCATTCTTTTTCTTGCATCAATAGGGCTAGTTGATAAAACTAGGGTTTGTTAGGGTTTTCATTTCCATTCAGCTTTTTAGTTTCTTTCTGCAAGTAGATTAGCCTCCTTTGATTTAGCTTTCATCCATCAGTTAAAAGCTTTTTCTAAGAGCTCATAGAAGTTGGCTTAAGCTCCTAGCAGACTTGTGCCAGCTGATCAAGTGACAGCCGCGGCAAGAGCTAGTACTTGTGCATATAACACCGTCGCTTCCAAGTTTGTTACGAACTACCGGGTTGATAAAAGTAAAGAAGGGAGTCCCAGGAGTTGCAGCATTATTACTGCAATACTGGAGCCCACCATCTTCCAAGCCTATATAATCCATTATTCTAAAGAATCATGGTTGGGACATAAACTAGTGAAATTATCAATATGTGCCTTCTTTGATAGCAAGCTAATATTATAACAATATTCCTAGGCTGGTATGTCCAAGATGAGGATAAATTCCAACTTCTTCATAAAACTAATAGTATATGGAAACACATGGGCTTACTTGTCTACAAGCTCCAATGGATTTGGTTCCTTCGAATCCATAAATTGAGTGACTTTAAGATTTTTCTAATGTTGTTAGGGTCTTTTGACACCATAGATGAGTCTTGATCATGAGTGGCATTGCCACCCATGACCACATAATTAGAGGGGTTGTTTGTTTTTTAGGCCATTATCATAGATTTCATGGTTTTATCTATTAAAATCAACTCAAGGTTTGGATAAGGGAAATATCTATGATATTTTGATTCCATGGTATCTTATTTAGTGATTTACTACAAGTCCACACCTATGATGACAAGCCCAAGGATACTAGGGTGAAATTTAATATTAGGTGATCTTCCACTTAGTTCTGACTGTGCACTCATTTTAAACATTCTTAAACATTGTTTTAGCGTTGAATTATAAAGACTCAACTATTTCTATATAGATGTATCATAAAATCACATCATCTTTGATGATTAAGAATTGTTGGGTGCATGGAACAATTAGGAAGCATAATTTATTAAATATAACTATGATTATTTACTTAACTACAATAAGTGGTCAACATCTTCTATTGTATCATAGATTTGATGATAAAATCAAATCATTGTTACCAATAATGGATTAATTTGAAAAGAGAATTAGAGCCTTGTAAATTCATAATCCTTTAGTTAATGAAGAAACATGTCAAATTATGCAACTTTAATTTTGAGCTATAGTAAAGTGAACTTTGGTTGTGATACTATAACCTAATAGATAAATTTTAGAATAAACTATGCAATGTCAACAATCAAGGATTTTAGTGGCATGTAATTTTTTTTCCCATATATCAAAGCACCCCACCCTCCAACTAGTAGGCAAGGGTAAGATATTCTCCATGGCTCTAGGCGATTCAACAACAAGACTTGAAGCATTACAACAATATACTCAATATGAGCTCATCATGTCAATTGTGGGAATTGAACCTAGGTTTGGAGGACAATGATCATTCCTCCCAACCACCCAAGATAAACCCAATTGACAGAGTGACATGGTATTAAGGGTAAAAGAGATATAAATTTTCTTGCAAGGAATAGATTTTGCATATCTGAAGTAACATAATCATAATAATCTAGAGTGCATAAGAGCAAAAACAAAAAGTAAATAATGAAAAGCATGAATTAAAAGTTTTAAGTGAATTAAGTATAGACCTTTAACATAACAATAGATAAATACATATGACTGTGAGAAGGCCTATTAGCTATATAAGTACTACACTAAGAGAACTTAAAATGATGTAAGATATATAATTATGTAATATGTGGGTGATTAAATGCTTAAATAATGTTGGAATGCACAACCATAATGAAAGAATAAGCATGAATTTCCTTTCCTTAAAGATGATACACATATAAATACAATATTTCGACCGTTGGATTTAACTTCCAATGTCTCTTGGACTTTTAGTAGCTATCCACATTCCACACCATAACCCTATCATATTAGGTGTCCAACATTCCTCCCCTTAATCCGAGAGGGTGCATATGAGTCAAAGAAGAGAGCTAAAGTGCAAAAATGCATGGAAACCAATGGTTGAATGTGCTCTATGAAATGGTGGTTTAAGGAAGAACACAAACAAAATGAGGTATAAGAACACAAGGTATCTATCGATGGTGGTTTAAGGCTGACCACCAACTCTAGAACTAAAGATCAAAGCGGTTCGTGGAACAAATACAAATATGGCTAGAGAATAAGTATTTTATTTGTGGAAGTGATCCTTGATGTTGGTTTAAAGTTAACCATAAATTGATGTAGTATAAAATGAATTTTTTTTTTGTGGTGGTTTAAGGCAAGCCACCAACCACAAAAATTCTCATGAAGCATAAATTTGTCTCTATCTACAACTCTGAATCTATTTATGGTTGACTTTAGCTCTAATATCTAGCAGTTGGATTTGGTTCAAGTTGTGGCTTAGACTCACTTAATAAATCTTTGAAGCTAGTAAATGACCATAAATACCCCCCTGTTAGATACAAGGTGAGAAGATGAGATATCTCTACTGCAATAGATGTCAATACTCTAGAACAAATTCTATGATATCTCTGATATATCTTCTTGGTTGTTAAAAACCATTTCCAAGAAGCAATCCATCCAAGTTGAATCTTTGTTCTTGTTAGAGTCTTATTTTTGGAACATTTGTCTCAATGATGAGTGTGCTTACCACAACTCTTACAATGGTAAAGATAAAAATAATGATATTTCACATGGCCAAACTGATCACAATGTTGGCATATGACAATCTATTGTGGTTGTGGAATATGAGGAAGTGAAGATGAATCATCTTGAAGAAACCCAACAATATGAAACTGGCTGGGCTTGGAATAGTCCATAATATGACAGGACACATCCTTGTCCTTTCCAAGACTTATTATATTCCCGTTGTTAACAACTTCTTCCCAAGGTCTGATGATGGGCTTGGGAAGTGCAGGTTGAACCTCTGCATCTTTATTCAAATTTGATCTAAAATGGCCATGTTATTTTGATAAATTTCTAATTGTTGATGGGAGTCAACTTTAGACTAAAAAAGGGAGTTGTTCTAAACAAGAAACAATTTAGAATGACAACTCTTCTATTGTAGCTGAGATTCGAGTTGTAAAAACTCGATCTTGTCTTGTGAATTTTGCAAACATGTTTGAATGTCAAAGAGAGTGTCCTTATTGATTTTGACTGTGTTATGAATAGTAGAAGGTATTTGAGTTTTAATTGACTCTAATACATTAGTAATTTGATCCATTTTACTATAACTCGAGCTTGAAAAATTAAGGGTGTCTACTTCAACTGAAAATGCACCCACTTATAATGCAAATTCAACAAGTAAAAGATGGATAGTTGTCTGTACAATATTCAAAATGTTGAAGAGAAGAAGAGAGGAAGGGAAAGCCTTAAAGGTGAGAATAAACACCTAGATATTAGCTAGTGTTCAAGTACATTGAATACACAAACCCAACCACATTAATTGCCTCCCCATAAACCACTTTGTATCTCTTCTCAAAGGTTTTCACCAAACCTTTTCGACAACTTTTCTCCCTTCAAACTTCCAACTTGTATAAGGAAAACATGCAACAAATAACACTCACTGCCATTGGGAATTTTCATCCTATGCTTTATGCATTCTTATCAGGAAATATATTGAATTGATTTTAACAAGTCTACACTTGATCTCATATTTCCATGTAGATTAATGAACTTCCATAAGTAATTTATAGATATGGAAGGAAATTTCGAATGAAAAAAATTATAATATCAATCTATGTACCTATTCATGATACTTGAAATATTTCAACAAAGGGGGTCTCCTTGATGTGAAGTCCCAATTAGAACTCACGTCGTTTGGAGTAGGAGCCCCATCTGGTACAATGGATTGGTTGCCATATATCTTAAAGATATGCCTTCACTCTAACTGTTATCAAGAGAGAGGGATGCGAATGTGACTTCAAATAGCAAGGGGGTGTGACTAGTGACTGTTCACTAGCATGTGTGTCTAAGTTATTTCACTATGGAGGGGAGGAGAAGTGAGGCTCTAAGAGAGAGGTAGTAGTACCACCCTAGAAGAGACACAGATAAACAAGAAGTACCCATACAACATCAAGCAGAATAGTCCACATAGATGAGACGGTCATGAAACCAATGTGTAAAGGAAATATCCGTCGAGTATCTAGCGGAGTAGTCCACAAGGATGAGACAACGTTAACAGCAATTACAACACCTTCTCATAAGATGAGTGCTAAAATAACATAAATATTTCAACTACTTTAACATAGATGAAAGAAAACATGAATTACAAACATTAACAGAATAATATTACAAATATTCATAATCCATTCATGAATAACATGTTGGCCTAGAGGGATTCTGATATTAAAAAAAAAATCCAAGACACAAATATACAATGGACGTCACTAGCTCCAGTAGCAGAGTGTTGGAGCCACTCCTTGCTCCTTAAAAGAACTAGCTTATATCTCTAATTCCTTGCGGGAGGAGCCAAGGTGAAAATTCCTTTGCTCATACAATGAGGGGGTATATATAATCAAGGGGTGATGCTTCCCCTTTGTGACTCTTTGACTACCCTCACGATTATTCAACTTCATATGACTTTTCAACTTATGTTATAGATCTAATACCAATTGTTGTATATCTAACCCGGAAATATTATAGATCTGATATGAAAATATAAGATAATGCAAAGAAACCCAGAACTAATATGAAATGAATCCTTATTGATCAAACCCTTAAGGTAGGGCAACACCATACATTCACTCCTTAAGGAAGGAGAACACTCCAGAAGCCATATGCTTGCTCATACAATAATACTTGACAATATTTCTTGACTTGGAGTCTCTAGCCTCTATATAGGCCTCATACATACAATACCATGGATCATTACCATGGTTCCCTCATACCATCAACTAATACCATGGGCCCATTAAATTATTATTAACTACTTGTGGTCCCTTACATGATATGGGTTAACCACCTTATTTATTACTATGGCCCATCCCATTATTACATTATTATCTTGGGTACCTCCCTTGGTACCCCATATTATCCCCCCTAGGTATATAACAATTGAACCCTTTTGTTTGAGACTTATCAATTGGCTAAAAAAAGTGTTGCTTTTTGTATCCTCATAATGTGCTATCAATTCTTTCGTAAAAATTGCCCAAGTGATAAATTGTTTACGAGAGCAAATCCATTGAAACCATACAAACTGTTTTGGTTCTAAATATAAAGTTTCTATACGTACATTTTGTGTGTTTTGCACATTATTGAGATCGAAGAATTGCTCCATCTGTAATATCCATGTGGCAAGATCCTTGCCATCAAACTTCCTCATATCGATTTTTGGAATATGGTAAGTTTTCGATCCAACATTAGCGTCTATGGAATCATGATTAACATTTCTTTTATTCTCATCATGAGTTTCCTTTATTACCCTTTCACCCTTAGTGCCCATTTCTTGTAGCAACTTATTCATATTTATCTTCAATTCGTCCATGTCTGTCTTCAAATCTGTCTTCAAATCATCCATCTTAGCTTCCACTTCAATCATCTTAGCTTCTACACCTTTCTTTAAACAGTCCATCTTAGATTCTACACCTTTCTTTAAACCATCCATCTTAGCTTCTACATCTTTCTTTAAACCATCCATCTTAGATTTTGTTCCTTTTTGTGTAAGGGACAGTTGTTGTACTTGGTCTTGTAATTTTGATGTATCATGTTGCATTTCTTCCTCTTCTTCATGAGTCATGCTAGAGATTTCAGGTTCCTTACTAGGTGTTTGCATTTTATTTCCTCGGGGCATCAGTTACCAATAATAATTCTCTACTATGCCCTTTGAATTCCTTCTAAATTTTCAAACCAAGCTTAAGCAAAAATTTAAGAAAATCTACACACCTTTTTTCACTTTGTAGGAGCTCTATATTTCCTCTGATGTATCTCTATACTTTCCAATCATCTAGTTCTGAATTTGTGCCCTGTAGTAGCCCTCTGTGTCCTCTTTTCAATGCCACAAGTATGACCCAAATTGGATTCTCCAAGGATGAGTTATGCGAAATATCCCATAGTGACTTGATTATAGACTAGTTCAGTAGAGCGAACTTGTACGACGTGCCACGAGTCACTGTTTCGACCTTTGGATCTGAAAAATGCATTCAAGAAACTACAGTCCGTCTTCTTTCTGTACCTTCTTACAAAGTTTCAATCTGATCCCCAGAGAGAAAGTTATGAAGATTTTCCCCAGGTCACCTGTTTGGAATGTAATTAAGGAGTTTGCAAAAAGACCAACTTCCTCAGATCATATCTCCGCAAATATAGAGCGAAAAGCTTTGAAATTCGGACCCAAGATTCATAGCGATTTCTTCTCAAATGGGTTTTTTTTGCGACTTCTGAAACATCACAAAAAAAAAGTTATAGCAAAAATTCCACGATGACCTGTTTGGAGCAGCGAAACCCTAGAATCCAAAGCTCTGATACCAAATGTTATGAAACCAACTCAAGAAAAGATAGAAAAGATAGATCAACGCCTTAGAATTCGCTCTTCTAGGGGGAACCTCCTTTACATTACATAATGAACAATTCTTGGATGATTCAAATGACAAAATCTCTTTCTATATATAGGGAGTCTAAGAGTCACAATATAAATCTAGCCGACCTAACAATAATAATATAAAGCCACAAAAATAACAATAGAGGGATTCTATGGGGCACAATAATAACAATATGGGGGAAATAGGGGCACAACGATATTAATAAGGGTTATAACTACAATAGCAATGGGGTAATCACTAGTATTATAGGGACCCAACAGACCAAATAGAAGTGTACCTAGCTACAGGAGCGAAGGTCTCATCATAGTCATCTCCCTCTATCTGTCTAGCCACAAACATCACCTTGAATTTCTCAATGCTACCATCCGCAACATGCTTGATCTTGTAGAGCCACCTGGAAGTCATAACTGACTTTCCCTCATGCCTAGGCATCACTTTCCAAACATTGTTCTTAATGATAGAGTCATATGCCTCCACTGTAGCCTCTCTCCATACCTCCTGGCTGGTAAACTCCTCATAGCTGGTACGCTTAGAATCAACAATGTTGGTAGCCTTGGATACATAACTACAAAACTGCTCAGGTGGCACACTCTCCTTGTTCATCCTCTTCGAAGGACTAACAGACTCCACTTCCTTCAAGGTGACTTGAAGCCACTTGGGCCTCCTCTTCCTTGAATAAGCTTCCCCATAGGGAACCTCATCCTCTTCCCGCAGTCTGATGAACGTGAAGGTTTTCCAACTGGCCCTGGTGTGCCTGTACCAACACCTATCCTCGAAGAACCTATAATGACATATGTGCCTATGTCAGCTGAAATGCCATGTGAACTCTGTACTAGTGGAATCCCTAAAGAAGTGTTGGGTGAGCTCGCCACTAGTGCCCCATATGTCACTGACACTGAAGTACCTTGTGTACCAATCGATCCAAAACTCTGAGGTCCTGCTCCCTATACTTGACCTCCCTACTGAGGAGAAGTCTGTGAATCTCTGTCATCATACTCCCATGATCTCTGATAGGCCCTCCCCTCTTCGAAATTCACATCCCTATTAATCACCACTCTCCGTTTAGAAGGAATGAAGATCTGATATGCATTCAAAGTATCGATGTAACCCATAAAAGATACCCTTCTTTTCCATGGGTTACAGCTTATTCCTTTGCTCCTTGGGGATATAAGAATATGTGATACATCTAAAGATACGAAGACGTCCCACATGAGGCTTCTCTCTAGTGAAAGCCTCCTTCGGAGTCATATTCCCCAATACTCTATGAGGGCCCCTGTTCTGAAGATAAACAACAATATTGCGGGATTCAACCCACAAAAACAAAGGCAACCCCTAATCATGAATCGCTCCAACAGTCCCAACAATAGCTCTGTTCTTCCTTTTAGACACCCCATTCTTCTCGGGGTTGTAAGGAACGGTGAACTCTCTCCTAATGAACTCTTGTGCACAGGAGTAAAAAAACCCACCATCGATGTACTCACCACCATTGTTTGACCTCAAGACACAAATATTCCTACCTGTCTACCTTTCGAAAAGAGCTTTGAACTCTTTAAAGTGACTGAAGACCTCACACTTGGTCTTTAGGAAATATATCCAAGTCCTCCTAGAGTAGTCATCAATGAATATAACATAATACTCATAACCACCCAAAGACACATGAGACATACGATCACTAACATCAATATGAATCAAGTCTAGTGTACCTGTAGATCTGTTGTTGCTTGCAAGGAATGGTAACTTGGTGTACTTTGCCAAAGCACACCCTCTGCAGACCTCATAATGCTCAACACTAAAATTAGGAACTCCAGTAGTGATCTCCCTTAGTACTCTCAAAGCTCCATGATGCATATGTGCCATCCTCCAGTGCCATAATTCGCACAAGTCTCCACTGCTGGTGGCACTAGTGTGAATGCTACCAGATGTGCCACTCACCAATGCTCCCACCGATTGAAAACTGAACCTATATAATTTCCTAGAGTGGACTCCAATCACTTTGGCCAAAGTGATGGAAGCTCCCCTGGGATGCATCAATTCCTACCCTCTTGAGAAAGTGATGTCAAATCCCTTCTCCTCCATAGTAGACACTAAAATCAGTTCTTCTTCATCCCAGAACATACAAAAAATCCATGACATTCAAAGGAGGCAAAGACTCCCTCTCAAAGGTCACAGTTCCCACACCAACAACTCTCACAATGCGATCATCTCCTAGTACAATCTCAATATCAAGTGCCCTCTTTGAAAGCTTTGAAAGGAACTCTTGTGCACCTCTCATATGGCGGGAAGCCCCAATGTCTATGTACCACACATCGAATGATGTAATCCTACTAGATGTAGAAGTAATAAATGCAAAGTCCTTGTCAAACTATGAAGCAAACTACTCCACCTCTGTTGAAGCTATAGTACTCGTCTTCCCCTTGTTCTTCCTCTCAGGACATGTAGCAGCATAGTGTTCCATCTTCTGACATGCCCAACATTTGACTTTGGACATATCCATATATTTATTATTCTTCTTCTCCTTTCCCTTAGCCCCATCTGATGATGCCCCTTTCTTGGCCTTCCCTTTATTCTTCCCCCTGGTTGTCAAGGCTACATTCTCCTCATCTGCTATCTTCACCTCACCACTGCCAGTCTTTTGTATCACATGCTACGCATAATCATCCCAAAATTTGTCCCAATTGGGAAGATTCTCCCTAGAGGTAACAACATCTCCAAAGACCTCCCAAGACTTAGGAAGTGCCACTACAACTATCTTGAATAACTTTGTGGTGAAATTGCCTTACCAATAGCAATCAAATCATCACGTACCTATTTGACCATGTCAATATAATGAAATACACTTCAACCTTTGTCATCTCAATGTTCTTCAATTGTTCTTTGAGTACCATCTTCCTGCTCTCATTGGTACTCTGATAGAAAGTAGTTAGAGTTGTCCACGTCTTATATGCATATGCGTTTCCTCTCACCTGAGAAACCACATGATCCTTCAAACTATCCATCAAAATCCTTTTTGCCTTTGCATTTTTTTTTTGAATTCAGCAAGTTGATCTGCAGAAATAGGAGCTATAACCACTTGCTGCACTATGTCCCAAACTGTTGCCTCCTCAAACACTGTCTGAATTTTGTCCTTCTAAATGGCATAGTTGGATATCCCATCTAGTGTGTCCTCTATCCTTAAGAACATGGCCATGGTTGATGTCCAAAATTTATAAAACCAAGAAAATGGAGAAATGAACTTTTCAACACACCTTGTTGTCCCAAAAGTTCAGTTTGTGTGAAATTTCACCTTGTTGTCCCAAAATATCATTTTGATGTCCAAAAATTCAGTTTGTTGTCCAAACCATTGTTTGTTGTCCCAAACTATTATATGTTGTTCAAACTGCAATTTTCAACCTGTACCTTTGATACCATATTGAAATTTGATGACTAAAAAGTTTCTTGCAATCCCAACCCGGTTTTAATTTCACCTTATCACTCCCATTCAGTTAAATGCCCTTTCCCATAAACATACATTCAACATATAGAATTATGGAAATGAAAATTTCAGATTAAAACACATGGGACTGTCAACACATGCTGAAAATAAATATGGACATAAACAAACCAACAACACACATAAATATACACATAGATTTTTGGTCAACTTAGACCCATGCAAAACCCCTTCAATCTTCTCCGGGGAAAAACCGTTAGAGAGCTCTTCAAATTTATTTATCTTTCAAGTTCAGGAAAAATACATTTGTAAACAAAAAAAACAAAAAAATACTTATCTCTTCAGCCCAAAACTCCTTGAAAACCGTGCCCACTTTGCCTCGATTTCCATGCCCACTTGAAGCTGAAAATATGTATTGTATGGACTATAATGTACGGATTCCATACGGAATGTACGTATTTTTCATTTTTTTCAAAAAAAATCTTGAACGATGTGCAGCTCACAACATTAAATGTTGTTCGTACTGTATCTTATGTTGTCTTCTATGCCTTGATTTCTGTTCCCAACTTTTTCCAAAAATCACTCCTTCAGCTTTCCGCAACAAATTTCTCCTTCATAACTTTTCTCCAACTCTCAACCTCCTTTCTCTAATCTACTCATGAATAATGAATGCATTCTCTCTTTTTTTTTCCCTCTTTTGTTTCCCAAAATGAATTTTGGGCAACCCTAAGATCTAATGGCTCAGATTCATTTAGGTCAAGGGATGAGAATAAATGTGCATTTAATTCTCACTTTCTATTTTTTAACTCATCCATTAAATAAAGAACCCACATTGTACTTTATGTCTAAAGTCACTTTTCACTTTATAATTTAACATTGACTTTACCACTTATAAAGTCACTTTCACTTTATAAAGTCACACTTAGGAAAATAATTATTTTGGACACTTTTCCCTAGGTAGAGACTAACCCATGGGTAACCACTCGTTGAAGGTACATTAAAAATCAACACCAAGCAATCACTATTGGCCGAGATAAATGATTCAGAGTTAGATGCATGTTCTGACTTTGAGCCAAAACCTGATAAGGGGAATGACAAGGCGAATCATATTATTGATGTAGAACCCAATGCCACTGTTGCTACCAGCAATGTCCAGAAGATTGAGCCCAAATATCCAGAGGGGGAGCATCTCTTCCACTCACAAATGTGGGTGAAGGATTCTTTGATACAATTCATTGTTAGCAATGGGAGTGAAAAGAACCTCATCTCAATAGGTAATTAAGCAGTTAGGCCTGCCAACCACACCACACCCACAACCATACACCATTGGGTGGTTTGGCTAAGGACAAGATCTCTGTGTCAGCTAGTAGTGTCGCCTTCCCTACAACATCAAGCCGTTCACGAACGAGGTACAATGTGATGTTGCTCCTCTTGAAGTTTGTGATGTTTTATTAGGCCAACCATACTTGTGGAAGTGTCATGTTGTGTATGAGCCCATATCTTGCATTGTTATTATTACTTTGGGCAGAAAACTATACAAGATACCAAAGGTAGCCTGCCTACCATCATTTCTTTGATCTCTACTAAGAAATGTAGTAAGATCATCTCCCAGGCCAGAAAATTTGTTTTCTTCCTAATTCACTCTCAAAGTAAGGGGAAGATCGTGGCCACATACATGGCCCCCAGAAAAGTTTCCTCCGCAAAACAAAAGCAACTTGATAAGGTCATGGAAGAGTAAAGGGACATATTCTCCTCACCCATAGGGGTACTTTTGCATTGTTAGGTCAAACATTTGATTTGTTTGACACCCAGAGCACCTCTAGCCAATGGGCCAATATCACTCTCTTCTAGAAAACGAGGAAATCAAGTAGCAGATCCAAGAGTTGCTACAAAAAGGAAACATCCGACCAAGTTCCTCACCTTGTGGGAGCCTAATTATACACGTACAGAAGAAGGATGGGACTTAGAGACTCTACATTGATTATTGGGCATTGAATAAAATCACTGTCAGGAACTGGTTTTTGATCCCATGGATTGATGACTTCTTGACTAGTTGAAGGGGGCCAAGTACTTCAACAAGATTAATTTTAATTTTGGCTACCACCAAGTTCCAATAGAACCCACTAATGTATGGAAGACCTCCTTCAAATATAAGGAGGGCCTTTTTGAGTGATTGGTCATGCCCTTTGGGTTGACAAATTCCCCTGCAACTTTTATGAGGTTGATAGATGACATATAGTGGCCTTTCCCCAACTCGTTCATGGTTGTATATCTAGATGACATCCTCATATTCAGCAAGAGTTGGGTAGAGCACTTTCAACATATTCGATAGGTCCTTCAAACCCTGCAACAACACAAATATGTGCCAAATTGGATAAATTCCCCTATGGCATGAACCAGGTACAATATTTGGGATACATCATTAATGAGCCAGGTGTGCATGTGGATCTAGCTAAGATCCAAGTCATTCGAGATTGGCTAGACCTGACAACTCTAACAGAGCTTTGCAGCCTTTTGGCCCTTGCCAATATCTATCAAAGGTTTATGTTAGTGTTCTCTCATATCACTCGACCTTTGAGTCAAGTTACCACGGGAAGAGCAAAATAATTTTTTTTTGGTCTGAGTCCCAACAAAAGGAATCCTTTGAGCTAAAACACCACCTTTTCTTTGCACTAGTACTCACATTGCCAAACCTGCAACAACCATTTGAAATTGAGACATATGCCTCCAACTATGCTATTGGTACAATTCTCACCGAGCAAGGGCATCTAGTGGCCTATCACAATGAGACACTCTTCAATACAACTTGGAAATACGTCATCTATGATAAGGAGATGTATTCCATCATGCAAGCTTGTCGACAGTGGAAACATTACATTTTGAGGAAGGAGATGATCTTCCACACAGATCACTGACCTCTTTAGTTTATATAGACAAAAGGGAAGTTGCAAAACGATTACCATAAAAAATGGTCTACATATCTGCAACAATTTCATTTGAACATTAAATACAAGAATGAAAACACCAATAACGTTGGAGATTACCTCAGTTGGCCCTCGATTGTGGCATTAACCATTATTCTCAACTCTTGTGAGAACGAGATTTCTAGATGGTCACAATTGTACAAAACAGTGATCCTGAATTCGCTATCACATACTGGATATTGATGGATGGAAAGCAAGTATCATACATCCACCTCCAGGATGTAATGTTATGCTACCTGGGGCACCTTTGTGTTCTTTCAAGTAAGCATGCCAAGCTGATTTGGGAGACGCACTACAGTCAGGTGACAGGACATTTTGGTCTGGACAAAAAAGTGGCAGTACTGTAGAAGCATTTTTATTGGCCAAAACTCTAACAGGATGCTAGAAAATATATCAGATCCTACACTTCCTGTGTCATCGTCAAGGTAACCATTAAGAAGCAAGGCTTGTAAACTCCTATGCCTGCTCCTAGTCAGCCTCGGGAATTCATCTCCATGGATTATATGTATGGCCTTTTTTCTACCAAGCATGGTAATGACTATGTATTTTTGGTCATTGATAGATTTTCTAAGATGGCTATATTGGTTGCTTGCAAGAAGAGTATCACAGTAGAGTACATTGCCAAACTCTTCTTTGAACGAGTGTGGATATATTTTGGGATCTCGCAAACCATTATATTAGATCAGGACAATAGGTTCCTGAGCGCATTCTGATCAAGCCTCTGGATGTTGTTAGACACCAATTTCACCAAGATAACTGCATTCCATCCCCAGATTGATGGCCAGATAAATGTCTTCAACAAGATGATAGTGCACATACTACGCATGTATAAATTCAAGCATCCATCGACATGGGATGAGAATCTTTACTATGTGAAAAACACCTATAATAGATATCTCCATAGCTCGACTAGCCATAATCCCTTTCAAGTGGGTCTGGGATTTCAACCATTGTGTCTGACTGATGTTTCCATGCCTCTTGTGACTACACATGCAAAATATACACATGTACAATATGAAACTGATAATGACATTAGGTTTATTAAATACATCCAACAAATCTTCCAGTAGGTTCATTATATCTTTGATAAAACTAATGCCAAGTATAAACAATGTCATGATCATCATTGGGTACCACAAAATTTTTGAGTGGGCGACAAGGTGTGGTTTCATCTACAAAAGGGACGCCTTTCCGGAGTACATCGGAAGCTTTGACCACTTTGATACGAGCCTTACACCATTACTAAGGCTATGGGTGACAATGCTTTTCAGATAAGTACCCCTCCATTGCTTGGCATGGACCTCGTATTCAATGTGGACCGCCTTTGACCATACTTTCCACCATTGCTGGACACATCAAACATTATTGAGAAGCTAACACCAACAAAGCTCAATCTAGTTTGCATCGAACATGCCACAATTGATCGGATCATGGAAACCCAGATTAAAAACACTCGCCAATAGAGGATCCTATTATATTAGGCTGTCAAAGTTAGACAACTCCTACACCAACTCAAGTGGCTCACCAGGGAGCAAATTCAATAGAAGTTTGCCCATCTCATGGAGGAACTCAACACAATGGGGACCATTGCTTCCTAAGGGGGGAGGATAGATCCAGGTGGATATTGGTGGCCACCCACCTATTCCACTTGGATCCCCAACACTGTCTCCTTTCAGTTTCGTAATTACTAGCACAATTTCTTATTTCAAAATTTTTCTATGTTTGGTAGTTTTTCAGGTCCTAAACTTTCATAGCCATTTTGATGCCCTAAATGAAGTTTTTTGGGGAAACGGGCAAAACTAAGGCCTACGACATATGTTGTCAAAAGATGTTGTCATCAAATATACCTTTCTAATGGCATATTGTGCGTGCCAAATAAAGATTGTATGCCAAAGTTACAACCGCGAGAAGTTGACGTTCCAACTAACCCCAGTGGGCCCACACACTTTTGGTGCTTCATCTTCTAGAGTTAGGTTTATGGATTTTTAGGGTTTTCCATTGTTTCTTGATTATAAAAAGGTCTGAGACCCTCATTGTAACTCAGTTTAGAAGTGATGTAGTTGTCACATCTCTTCTCAGAGATAAGCTACAATAACTCTAGCTAGTTTGTTTCCTTTCTACATGTAAACAATTTTTAGTTGTTGGTATTTATTAATTGAAATTTTGTTTTCGCGTATCTCTATGTTTTTGTTTAAATTTGTATTTCATTTATTTCCTTCATAAATCCAGAGCATTTCTGATTAATTTTATTTTATTATTTTAAGAACCTTGTGCCTTTGAATTTTTTACGTAGTAATAATTGTTTATTCCATGATCTCCTAAATGAGGTTTGCAAGAACATTGTAAAGCTACCAGAAAATTGAAAAGGACAAGAAAAAATTGTGACTAAAAGGATCTCTCAAGTAAGAAGGAGCGATAATAACAAAATAACTTGCTTATGAAAGGAATAGTAAAAGGATTGTTTTTCGTGACAAAGGGAGCAATTGGGATCACCATAAGGAAAACCTACATCAAAGAGTTAGCCTCAAAAATTAAGATGAAGGATTTTTCTTGGAAGTACATGGACTATAAGCCCATGACTATATCTATGGACCAACTATTTTCTTTACAAATGGACACCTCAAGCTAAGATATGGTACATTAGCACCTAAGTTGTACATTAGATATGTCTCAGGAGGTGAAGTGAGTCATTGTAAGGACATCACAAGTCATAAAACAATGACCAAATAACTTCATCCTAGACATGATGAAAAGAGGAGCAATAGAGCTCATGTACATATCCATAAATAAGTAGATTGTGGACAAAGATGAGCTTAGTGTGATATTGAAGATCTCCCTCATTGAAAGGAATGATGAGGTAGCTATAAGGATTTGGCTAGGTCATAAAGGACATTTGACCAAGAAGAGATGTATACATTCACCTTTGAAGCCAAAAGGACTTGGATAGGTCAACCAAAGTGAATGTTCTAGGGAAACTACAAGATTGGACAAATCTTCTCCTTAGAATCCAAAAGGAATTGACTACCAAAAGTATTTGATTATGTCGACCAAAGGAGATAAGTGAAATTCAACTTTAAATACCAAAAGGAATTCGATAGGTCACAAAGGACTCTGACCAGAAAGGTGAATGGTACGAAGGCAAATATTCTTGAGAAGTTGATAGAATTTGATGCTTGGGCTAAGATCATGACCAAAAGAGTTTGATGTATATTTTCTTGAGGAGCCATAAAGGATTCTTGGCCCACCCTAGATATTTGTAAAAGATATAAGATAATATTATGTTGAAGACATGCATCAATATGAAAAACTCATGAAACTTTTCTTAAGGAAATATAATTACGAACTCAGCAAAATCTATTGCAGGAGAATACCTCCCTCACTAAGATGAAGTGTTGACTTTTTTGTAGCATCGAGAGGTATTCCTGCATGCCAAAATGGCCTCTTAATTCAGCCTAAGGAATTTATTAAATATGAAAAATAAAAATTACTATTTATGGCCTTCATGTAGGCCCCAAAATTTGAGTCATCCCCACCATGTGAATGGGTGTGACCCTTGGTCAAAACTCATCTTCTTTAACCACTATAAATATCAACTTGACCTCTTCATTTGGAACAATTCGAAACACACAACATGTATCTATCTTTGATCCACATGTAAACTCAAAGAAGAAGAACAAAGTTTGATCATATCTGAAGCTTCCATTGACCAGTGTTGACCGAATCTATGCTACTATTGTTTGATCGAGTTTTCTAGCTGCTATTTGACTGAATCTTTGAAAAGTTTGACCATGAAAGGAGGATTGTTTTGTCTGCACAATATCAGACTATTCATAGTTCTGGGCACTTTGACTAGAGTTGATTGTAGACTACTTTGACGAGTTGACTACAAGCCTAATTTAGGCCCCTTTGACCATAGTTGACTTCTGTTAATTTGAAGGATTTTGATAAACATTTTGACTAGATTTGACTGGTATTTAGGCTTGGAAATTGGCACAAATATCTATACCATTTTATTGTAAACTTTGTTGAAGATTGAATTATCCTTAGAAGAAAAATTGGTTTGGTTTTTCCCAAGGTTGGGTTTTCCCAGGGTAAATTTATGTCTCTCTTGTGTTTGGTTGTCTCTTTATGATCTTACGATTATTATTGCATTAATGTTGAGATTTTCTATATAATTGCTTAAAGTGACATAATATAACTTGATATTAATTCATTAGAATTAATTATCATATTAGAAGATCAATTTCTATTATAAAATATTCAATACTTGTTAGTTAACACTCTTGCAATCTTCAATGTTTGATAAATAATTTTACTAGAATAAAATGTGCACTATTCGTTCAAGTGTCTACAAATACAAAATTAGAATTGTCTCTTTGATGTCATAGGTAATCAAACTATCATTAGGGGAATTTTGAGGTCTAAAATGGGCCTCTTAAGGAAATTATAAAATAATAGTGGAAATAATAAAATAAGATTAGATTACATCATCAAATTTTAGAGGAAAAAAAGAAAAACCTATTTTTTCAACTCATATTTTCGACTTATCTCCCTATGGGTTGTTGGAGTTATGATACAAGTGTTGTCCTTGATGGAAACTCACTCACAAGTCAGTTCAGTTTTGATGAAAGACAACCCACAGTGTAACAGGCATATTCAGATGTAACAGAGCATTGGTATAGAAGAACAGGAAGATGGAACTAAAGTCTACTAATCAGAATGAAGAAGTTGAAGGTAAAGGATGGTGAAAATCATTTTAAGATGTATATACAGGTCCAATTAGTCAAAACAATGTATACACGCTGGTTCACAGAACAAAAATGGCATATCCATATACACGCACTTTCACAAGAAGAAAAGCACATATATGTTGGAAAATCAAGGAAATTCAAGAGGAGACAATACCAGGGGTCAATACCATGGTATTAGCCCACAATATTGAGTGGACTAACGACTCTTTGATCTCATCCAAGAACACCACGGGTCCTAAGTGGTTTTGGTCCAAGGTATTGAGAAAGGCCTAAAACTATATAAGGAGGAGAAGATCATAAGGCTAGGGTGTGCAAGTTAAAAGGGTTTCTAAGGAATACTTCTATCTTAAGTATATTTTATGTTGCAGTGGCTATGTTTGAGATTTGATCTGAAATATTTTGTGCACCTTGAATTCAATGTTGGATCAGGATCATGAGACCTGAAATGACTTATCATTGAATGATCTTATTTTGGTTGGGACATATCTGATTATGTACACCTGTTTTATTCTTTAAATGTCATGATCTAGATTTGTCTGAAGCCCGGAATTGCAGCGAAGTTATGAGTTAATATTTGCAGATCTATACACTGGTTAGTCTCAGTAAAAGCATGTGTACACGCAGGTTCTACTCTTCCAAGTAGCTTATACAAAAGAAAATCCTTTTCTTTAGATCTGACTAATCTGTCTAATCAGTTCTATTGTTTTGCTGATGTCTGTCAATGAAGTCTTCTTAGATCTGAATCTAAAACTAATTTCATAAGGAGTTTGGAATATGATTGATTGATTGTACAAGTGAGAAGGGTGATCTCTACTACTGCCTGTGTAAAGCTTTAGATGTTCAGTATATTGCTGGTTGGTACACACTTGAATCAGAAGTTTTATGTTTCAGTAGTTTTGAAGGTATACGCAGGTTTGATTAAAGGAAGTTCCATATACACACAGGTTGGGTTCAGTAAAGTAGCGTATACATTCTAATGTATGATTTTTGAGGTTGCAACTAGTTCTGGATGATAATGCAAGTTTCTGGGTTCAACATAGTGTTCTGGTGATAGTGGTATGACTGTTCAGATTAACTGATTATTGGTTTATGCACTTTGAAAGTTTCGATGGGTCCAGTATGAAAATTTGATGAAACGAGGCCTTCATGTGTATTGTTGCGTACCAGGAGCATCCAGTCTGAAAATTTATGAAACGTGGCCCCTGGAGGAAGAGAGAAGGTCGTAGCCTTCTGTAGGCTAGTGCCTACGTACTAGTAAACAGATCGGCTAGTACAAGAGCTAGGGGGTTGTAGCTCCCTTCCAGTAGAAGCTGGAAAATGAGAGAAGGTTGTAACCTTCTATAGGCGGGTGCCTGCGTATTGGTATGAGTTTGCACTAGTAAAATATTGTAAACATACTTTCTTATTATTAAAAGAAGACAGAGACGACAACAACAGGTGGTTTTCACCCACATTGGGTTTCCACCTTAAATCTTGGTGTTCATGTGTGTTGCTTATGTGTGATGGTTTATTATGTTTTTACTGCATTGTTTAATAAGTTACTAATGCACTGGTTAAAGATCAACACATGATAAATTGACTAAATCACAAGTTCTCTGGGTATAAGCTGGTTTCTCTAATCACAGTAGCGTGTACATGATAGTTCACTTCACAGAAGCAATGTATATAAATCTGTTTAGGAAATGAAAAATTATTGATCTGATAATACTAATTCACCCCCCTCTTATTATTATTTCCAACATGGGTTTACTAAAATTTCGAGCAGGAATAATCGTTGGATGTAGAATTTCATTCATCATCCAAGGAGTACCCATTTTGCATACATTTGATGGACCCTACTACAGGGAAAATGAGAAATACATGAAAAACTTGATTTCTCATTTTTCGTGTAGTAGGGTCCATCGAAAGTATGAAACATCGGTACTCCTTGGATGACAAATTAAAATTTTGCCTCCAACGAGTACTCCCATTCGAAATTTGAGTAAAACCTTAGGGAGATAAGTTGAAAATACAAGTTCAAAAAATAGTTTTATTATTTTATTATTTTTTAATCTTTTTACATTTTTATCCCAAAAATGGTGAATCATCCCCCATGGTTGACAACATCATCTTGAATCCTATTGGTTCTTATAAAGTTTATTTTGGTTGTACATTTTTATTAAGAGGCCCATTTTAGGCCTCAAAAGTTCTCTAATGAAAATCTATCAAAATTACTTCCAATTTCGACTCAAGTATTACATGCAATTTCAATAATTCTATTGGATGTCAATATTCAACCTCCATTTGTTGACATTGAAGACATCTAGATACATAATTTACTATATCTCTCTTCGTTCCTTCCAAAAGAGTAAATGTTTCAAATCTATATTCACCTTCATTACTTCTAAATGAGCTTTATGAAATACTCTGTAAGCTTCTCTTAAGATTAATTTTCAAATTTTTTCATTTGGTAATATATAAATTCTTCCATAAAATAGTAATAAATCATCATCATCCAAGGTATATCCTTCACATTTCATATTTTGCATCACTTCATTATCTAATTACAACTTAATTTCCTAATACCATTTATCTTCTATTTGTAATATCAATATATTTTCTCAACAAATTCATCTATGGAAAAATCAAGAAAAAGTGTGGTCCGTGACTCTCTTCTTTCTTTCTTCTATTTTTTTTATGACGTGGTTCACAGTCCCCAGAGATCAATGACCGCTACATCCATGAAATATTTTTACCAGGCATATCTACCCGAAAGGATCACTTCCTATCGGCTCAACCACAGAGCCTAACTCTGAGAGTGTTGAGAGGATTCAACCCATGACCTCTCAATAGCAAGGGTGCTTTAGTGACAAGGACTCGACCAACTGAGATAACCTCAACATTTTTAGTCTATGACCTAAACTTTGTCTGCCACTTTATTTATTTCTCCTCGAATGCATGATATATCTAAATCATGCTCAATAGTGTTGACCACCTCCTTTTTTTAACATTTACTTTGTGTGAATATGCGTTGGAGTTTGTCCATGGTAT
>APFE030919409.1:191089-204497 GCA_000404065.3 Pinus taeda | reverse complement strand
TTTGACCTCCCCATTTGAATTTTATAAATTGTACTTGGTGGTTAGCGGCATAAGTACCTAAAGTTCGCAACCACTGGATAGCTAAGACTACATCTACTCCTCCTAATGGTACTGTGAAAAATGAAGACTCTAAACTGAAGTCTTGAATTTGCAATTTAACCTTATGGCATTTCCCCACCTTTTCAATCGTCTTACCGTCCGCTACCATTAACTTCATGTTTGGTAAGGGAAATGAAAAGATATTGAGTTTCTTGGCCACAGTCGCATCTAGAAAATTGTGTGTGCTTCCAAAGTCGATGAGAACCACTACGTTGTTCTTCTTTATCTGTCCTTTTAACTTTAAGGTCTGAGCTTGTGATATACCTGTCATGGCTGATAATGACACTTGCAGAGTACTTCCGTCATCTAATTCTGGTGAGAATTCTAGGGCGTCTTCTGTTTCTTCTATGTCATAATCTTCACAATTTGAATCATTGGTTGCTTCACAATTATATAGGTTCTTTGGTTCTTTTCCTTTAACACATCTATGTTTGGGGTCCCACTTCTCACCACAGTGTTTACATTTACCCTCTTTTATCCTTTGCATTTCCACATTAGATTTTTCATCTTCACGACAATGTGGTGGAACATATCTTGTATTATTGGAGTCCATATACTGAGGCATCCTTCGTCTTGAATATGTTTTTCCGCTTTTGACCAAAATATTGGTTCGGATTTCTTTTCGGTTATTTTTGCTTTTCGTCTTGCTACTTCTATTGATGTAATGTCATGCATCTCAAGTTCTGCTTGTAAATGGGATTTAAGTCCTGAGACATATGATTGAATCAAACGAGATTCTGATAACCCAGGTACTCGTGTTACTAAGGTCTCCCATTCTTGAGTGTATTCGTCCACACTTCCTTTTTGTCGTAACTTGATGAGTTTTGAAAAGAATTCTTCTTCTCTTACACCTTGGAATCTTTTAAAAAATACATCTTTAAATTTTCTCCAGCTAATGATGTGTGTTGTTTTTTTCCACCACATATACCAGTTGTATGCTTCTCCTTCCATTTTCATAGATGCATGTCTGAGTTTTTCGTCATCGTCAGTGATGTCATATATCTCAAAGTATTCTTCTGTTTTATTTATCCATGCAACATTGTTTTTTTCGTTTCCATCGAATTTAGGCATCTCGACCTTTGCCCTCCTTTGGTATGTGGCTAATGGTTGAGCAAAAAAGGGGTGGTGATTAGTGAGGGTATACCAAAGTTGCTTGTTTGTAAAGGCTGTGTTACTTGCTTCTTGGTGGGGTGTCGCTGATTTTTTTGGGGATTCAACCTTTTCATGAGAATCTGTTGACTTTGTTGAATCTGATGAGAGGTGTTCTTGATTCTCTTCACTTTCTTTTAGTAGCTCTTCGGGTGTACAATTTGACTTTTTACATAGAAGTTTCAGCATTGTTAAGACCTCTTTGATACTTACTTTTGTTTGGACGTGTTGACTTTCCATTTTTATCTCTATTCGATTTGTCGTATCTTGAAGATCTTTTATTTTGTCTGCTTGCTCTCCAAGCCTTTTATTGACCTCGTCATGGTTGTTATTTATCTTATGCTCTGTGTCGACCAATTTTTTTTGGAAATCCGCCATTGTCATTGTCGACATCGAGCGAGTTTGCGGGGGTGTGTATTTATCTGCCAGCTTAAGGGTTTTTTTTTTTTTTTTTTGTTTTTTTTTTCTTTTTCTTTTTTTAAATACCTTTAAAGCTTTATTACTCCTTCAAAACTTATCGTTTATGCACCTTTTTTTTTTAAATAATCTCTCTCACTTTTTTAAAATTTTATATAATAATAATTTTTTAATATATATAATTATAAAAATATATTAATATAATTTAATTATATATATTAAAAATTATAATTATATATAATTTATATATAATTTTTTTTTGACCCACTTTTCCTTTTATATGTAACTATATAAGGTTTATATAGTATCCCTTTTTATAATTATAATAATATTTTTTTTTCTCGGAAAATTTGGATGAGACGTGACTCTTGATACCGTCACAATCTTTAGATTGAACGGTTAAAATTATTTAGATCACACCTTTTTTCTCCAATGTTATCAAAATATCTTTTATTTTAAAATACCATGGGTTGTTTTTTGAAAACCTCCTGTAAAGGTAATATTTACCTTTCACCTTTCACGTAACACCTTTTTTCTCCAATGTTATCAAAATATCTTTTATTTTTAAAATACCATGGGTTGTTTTTTGAAAACCTCCTGTAAAGGTAATATTTACCTTTCACGTAAGAACTTCTCCACGTAAAAATTCTTAAATATACTTGAAACGATTCCCGCCTATCTTTATTATCAATAATGTAAAACCTTTTTTATATAATATTTTTTCACTTTTTTTTTGTTTGTTCAGAATATATTATTTCCTTTCCTCTCTTTTTATATATATATACCTTTCTTCTTTATTCTTTATTATTATTATTATTATTTTAATTAGTAGCAAATGGCCAAGGACCCAAAAAAAATGGAGAATCTCCCAATATATAGCGAAACGCTTCAATTATGACAGCAACAAGGTTGATGATAGGTTGTTAGCCAAAGCCCTGGTGATTAGCCAAACTTGGCTCTGATACCAGATGAAGCATAAAACTTCCGGATAAACAGAGATATATATAAAAATACTTTTATTAATAAATGAATTACAGATGATGATTGTTTACAATGGGTTGCCTGGCTTATATACCGCCATGGGCACCCTTTGGGAAAGGGCATGATCTTATGATCGTGCCCTTTCGTCTAACTAAACCTAAAATTAACAATAAACCTAGAATTAACTAATTTTTTACATAACAGGGAGTGTTGGAAATTATCCCTTTGGAAGTTAATATTGTTTAGTGTGATGTCGAAATAAATTGTAATCTTATGTAAAATAGTTATCCCACATTCATCCTAGAGTAAAATACCCTTGTTATCATTTATTATATAAAAAGGTAAAATTACATGTATCCCACATGTATTATTGAGAAGTAATTCCTCCATATCTCTTGGTATATAATAGAGGCAAAAGAGACCCATGAGACACATACAAATATGAATGTCTTATCTTAGAGGTTCTCTTAAGTGTAATATTGGAGATTTCTAAAGACTAAAGAAGACATTACCTTCTCGTAGATGTTTCCCTAATATCTCTCATCTCTTTCTTGCATTGATTAAATTTTGTTATATGGATATGAGGATAGATTAGTAAGGTTATGAAATCTTATATTATTGTATGTTTATTCATATATCTTAATATTCTAACAAAAATTTTCTCACCTCCTCTCTCCTTTTCTTCTTATTTTTTCTTGACATTTTGGTTTATCTAGTTTAATCGTTTCATATTAACTTATTTTTATTCATTTCAATCTTATTATAATAATTAATATTTTAATTATAGGTCAACCCTAACATATGTTCATTTCTTCCAACGATTAACGTGAGAACTCGTTCTCTCATCATTATAGTTTCCATATTTGGTCCTTGATGATGGGTGGAGAATCCACCTGAAAACATTGGACTTTTCATAAAAATTCTCGCACAATTTTCTTCCTGAATAGTCAAGCAATATAAAGGAGATTCATTTGTATAGTTTTCTTATCTTATGTTGTAAATTTGATTCATTGTAAAGTAAATTATCCCCTCAAATTAGATGGTAATGAGTTGACTTCTTATCATTACGAAGGTGTGAAGTTTCTTATTCTTGCATTAATTATACTATTTTTGGTGTTGGTTAATAACATAACATCTAAGGTGATAACCTTTTTCTTCAACAAGATGTTTGATACTCATATTTTGGTTTCCGAATGAGAAATAACTAACAAAAAGTACAAATTCCAATGCTAGAATAAAAATTGATCAAATAACACATATATCCTTCCTTCACAAAGAAAATGAGAAGTTGATAACGTATCTAATAATTCCTCTAGCATCTAATAGGGTTATGAATTCAAAATTGCAATCCACAAAGAAAATAATCAAGCAAAAAATCTCTAGGTGGGGAACAAATGGTTAAACATGAAACACGGGGAAAACTTTCTCAAATTGGTGCTCCTCTCCTTGTCAATTTGCTTGTGCTCAATCCTTACATATCTGAAAGAATTTAGAGGTAAAATTTAGAGATGGTAAGGAACTTTTATCAAGTGGGAGGAATAACTCAAACCAAAGGAAATTTAACTTGATAGTTGGAACTCCCACTAATACCACCGCCCACCTCTTCCACGTCCCCTTCCCCCCAAAATCACCCAATCAAAGTCCTAATTAGGCCTATACTCATTTGGTTTAGAAATCCTCACTAGTATGTGGGCTTAGTTGCCATTAATGGATTTTGAAATCAACTTACAAGTTGATCCAATTGTTTGAATATCTAAATCTAGAACCTAAGCTAAAACAATGAATAAAAAAAGTAATTTAACTAAAAATATGAAATGAGATTAAATATGAGATGAAATAATAAAATGTTTAATCTTTTGAAATGGTTCTAAAAAATACACATTTGATGAACCAAACATTAGAAATTAACTATCTCAAATAAATAGTTATTTGAATGATTGATTTCTATATGCTCATATTTAATTTCATTAACAATCATATCAAATTTAACCTACTCAAAATACAAAATAAAATGAGTTAAACAATATGTTAAGGCACTCCTTTCTAAAAGGTCATCAATTCAAATCCCCTGTGGGTGTTAGCCTAAAAAAAAAAATGAGTTGAATAATATATGATTTCTTTTCGTGCTAATAGAAACTCGTATTCTCATTCATAGTGAAAGGAAAATGCATTTTGTATCTACACATTATCATGTGCATTCAGTTGTAACTGTAAACAATTTAGTTATACGAAAAGAAAAAAAATACATATGTAGGTATGCGAGCATACATTTGTCAAATTTTTGGCAAAATGGAGACAAGTAAAAAGTTCTTACCTTATCTAACAACTATAAACATAAAGTAAACAATTCTGGAAGACATAAATACATACAAAATGGCTTCAAGTGCAACATATATACGATAATGATAGTGCAATAATTAAAAAAAAAGGGCCATCTAAGTATGGTCGATGATAGAATCAGAAATGCTCAGAGCCCCTAAACTCAGTCACCATCCATAATCCTCGATCCATAAGAACATTTTCTTTACAAAGCTCATCAATGATCTCATTCCTCTCCCTATAAACATGGAAACATGAGAAGGATGTGAAAAATAACATAATACAACGAATTCCACCCATAATATCAACAATTAATAAGTTTTTGCAACATTGGATCATGTTCACCCAGTTAATAATAACAAGAAAATCCCAAATCATTGAAAATATTTGACCCCCTTTCAACAACAAAGGAATAAGAGATCAACATGTAAGTACCTCAACCCAATTATTTGACGTCCTGCCCAATCCCATCTTCACATGAAAATAATGAGACACGAAAAAATGAATTACAAAACCCCCTCCACAGACAAGATCATTCCCCTGGGAAGCCCCATGGCTTTGAGAACCCACCTACTTTGGAATTAGAACACACCCATGAGTTAGAGAAGGGACCTAAGTGAAATGATTTAAAATTTCCATACTTTTCGCATCATATTTGATAGGGAAGGATGGAGAATCCATTAAAAATGACTTGTTCCAAGCAACCCAAATCCCCCAATACAAAATCAAAGGGAGAGTCTGAAATGGCTTCATGAGTCAATCTCCCACCCAATATTTCCAAGCATATGCAAAAGATAAACCTTACCAACGACAATTTGGCCCCAAAATGGAGCAACATATATCCCAAACACGAGCCACATATGTGCACTATAAGAAAAGATGATCAATCGACTCCCCTGATGCTTGGAAAAGAGCGAACAACCCCACCCCAACCTTATATCAACGTTGTATGATATCCCATGGAGGAATATTACCAGTCATGATAGCCCATACCAGTAATTTTGATTTTGTTGGACTCTGAGATTTCCATAAAATTCCCCAGTGCCAATCAATGTTTGGAACAAGATCAGTGGTGCTAATATATATTTAGCCAATTTTTCGAACATATACACCATGAGGAGAAAACACCCAAACTAATTCATCCTAGAGGTCACATAATCAGAGGTGAGATGATCGTAGCGCAACAATGTAAAAATACCATTTCTCCTGTAGGATGTTTGGCAACTAAAAGGGAAAGCACATAAAACAATGGACACCAGATATAGGCACTATGCTAGGGAACCCCCCCTCGAGGGGAAAACCCATCAAAATTCTCTTCCTTTCAATAGTATTGTTTGAGACTCTTCACCCTAGACAAAGGTGAAACCTTCCCACCACACCAAGTCAGCCTCCCATATCTTCGACCTATTTTCCAACAAATTCAACTATATAGTAGCTTCTGACATCAGCGAAACTTGGAAGACTTCGATATCCCAAACTAGGGCATGAAACAGAGAGAGAGAGAGAGGCACCAAAATTTCATTTTTCTTCTTCTCTTTAGGCTCCACCCAACTCACACTTCCTTTGACTTCCTTAGACCCACGTCAAACTTCTTCGACTTCCTTGGAGATATTGAACTAAGAGTTTTTATGATATTTCTGAATTTGATTAAATTTCTGATAAAACTCATCTTGCGACTCTTTATTTGATCATTTTATATCACATCTTTAGTTTATCCTGCAAATCTTTGACCTGCAATATTAATTGATTAATTTTATGATCCTTGTCAATTGTGAATCAACAACATTTTTTGAGTGTCTCTTGTAGCTTTTCAATTCCCTGTTTCAAATGGTTTTCAAGATCATCAAATTGATCTTGTTGTTGTTTCTTTAGAAGATTCATCCATTGTTGATATTCTATCGCACTAAGAGAATTTTTTAGTTGTGACATGTCTTCATGAAAAATAATATTTCTTGTTGTTGTTTGATAATATCCTTGACATTGTTGACAAACCATTTATTTGCATGGACGTATGCGCCAATAGAATCTGCTACCTCATTTGCAAATTCTTCTTGTTTTTTAGGAGGTTCTTACATTTGTTTCATTCTTCTTTCCTTTGGCCTTCCTTTAATTATAACTTTCCTAGATCTACTGAAAAAATATTCACTTAAAGGAATTGCTTCTTATTCTATTTTCTCAATAGAATCTACATAAATGATTTTAGGGGAAGAAAAATTTGGATAGGTTAATAGAGGAGTTTAGTTAATAGCAATAGTTGTAATGATCCTTATATTTTCTTACGACTAATATTTTTGGGTCTCATATTTTCTTTGTGTCTACAAATCCAAGGAAATGTTTTGATCATGTTCATTTGTTCCTCATTAATTGTTTACCATATCTCTATTCACTCTAACTCTGTTGTTGACTCTATGACTGTTCACCTTGTAATTGTTGTTGTTGAAATTGATTGTTACTTTCAAATGTACTTCCCAAGGACATTTTCTTATGACGTTGAAAATATAAAAAAAATAATAATATGTTTGATTAAAATCCTCTAGAAATTCTTCAATTATTTTGATGACCTCTTCATATCATTGACCTCCTTGGAATGCCTTATCAAAATGAAAATATTCATGAGTATATACCTTAAAACCTTTTAAAGTCTACAATGATCCAACGCAATGTCTTTAGAATAATGTCTTTTGAAATATATAAGCTTAGCTTATAATTTCAAGACGCATTGTTCCAATCTTGGCATGTTTGGCATTTGATAAGGTATATGTGCCTAATTTGATTGGAATGAAGGCTAAATCCTCTTGGAAGTAGCGATACATGATAGTGCAATGCCTATGCTCACTACTTGATAAACTATTTCTATGAGTACTAACCTATCTGGGACATACCTTAGAAGTGCATAAGGATGGCAATCACATCCATAAATCCTAATATATATAAATAAATAAAATCATCAATAAACCAATCTCCAGTATCAGAAACTCTCCATAATATATTTTGTAAATTTGAGAGGTGTATGGTTGAATAAAAGTTCATGTAATGGAATCTTGAAGTTGTTGCAAATCACATAAAATAAATACTTTGTGTTGACAGCCCATAGTTTGCAACAATATAAATAAATTGGTTTTTCAGCAAAATACCAACTCCAATTCCTTCAAAGAAAGGGTTTTCTTGCACAAACTACATGTAACAATCATGGTTAAAAATTCATGTAAAAAAATATAAGACCACGGTCATGGGACACGTAATTAAAGATGAATGGCGGGCAAAAGAGCCTAGGGGGTGTTCATTTCAGTTATTATGGCTAACGGAATTTGGCAAAGGCAATGGTTAAGGATTTGGAAAAGAAAAATGGCATTTTGGCACATTTATTTACGAAAATAATGGAAATTAGGATAAAAGGAAGGTGAAAGGTCAGAAGTTTCATGTGAGGAGGAAATTGAAGGAAAATAATGGAAAATTAAGAAAATAGAGGCCTCATTGATAAAAAGGCTTCTAAGGATCAGTTGGCAAGCTTTTGACAGGTTTTGGTGGAGCTCTCTTCTATTTTCTCTTTCTCTAACTCTTGGACACTTGGAGTTTTCTTGGAGCAATTTGGCATTGGATCAAGAGAGGAAAATAAGGCAAGAGGAAGGAAGGAGCAAGCAAGGAAGAGCAGGATCAAGCAGCTACAACAAGATTCTTTGCATGTGTGTTTTCCTTGCTAGATTTGGCATGCATGGTATTGCATGTGGTTCCTTGTTGTTATAGCATGTTTTTTACCAAGTGTGATAGTGTTTTTAGCCTAGCCTTGCCATTTCCAGATAGCCATGGTGTGATGGGGTTCTCATGTTCTGGTTGAGTTGGATTGCCGAATGGATTCAAAGTTGAGTGAGTTGGATCTCTGAACAATAGAACACATGGCCTAGTAACCCCTAAACCGGGCTAGGGGTTGCGGTAAATGAAAATTTTATGTTGCCTCGATGGGCCTAGGAACCCTCAACCAATGAATAGAGGGATATACGGTAAATACTAGAGGTGGGTGCTTTCCATCAGGCCTAGTAATCCCAGGATGAGATATACGATAAATCCTGGAAAGTGGATCTCGATTTAGGGCCTAGTGACCGAGTGTGGATTGCGGTAAAGCCTAAGAGACTAGGAGACAGGAAAATTCACGGTGTAGGTGGATAAATCTGATGGCATCCATGCTTGTTTTGTCCTAGTGATTTGGTGGAGATCATGGTAAAGCCTGTTATTACATGTTTATTGTTTGGCCTAGTGACCTGAAATAGATTGTGGTAAAGCCTGGTTTCTATTGATGAGGGTGAGGTGGTTTAGCCTCAGGATGCCCTGGTTGGTTCTTTTGGTTAGAGTCCCACACTCATGCTTGGAATATGGCACGGGGGTGATTGGCTAAAGAGAGATTTGGCTCAACCAATCTATGGTCGGGTGGAACGTGGCAGTCCCATACCGGGTTGGATTTTGCATTCATTAATAAGAGGTTCTTTCCTTGGTACCTTATGTGTAAATGCACTGGTTTATATGTGGATTTTATGGCTGATGTATGCTTGATATTTCTGTTGTTATTATGCTAGTTATAAGCATGTATTGTGACAGTGATGATGTATGGCCCCCCTCATGTTTTTATTTGTAAATGAATGAACAATGTATCTATGACCTAATAGATGATAATGTAGCTAATGATATAAGGGAACAATGCTTCCTAGCGGTTCTCAAATAAGTATGAGACCCCTATTCTAGGATCTGTTGTTTAAACATGTAGATTACATATTTGTGACATGTTTGACGAAATTTCTGTCATGGCTAGTAGGGGTCCAGCTAAGCCCTTGTTCAAGTGATTGCATTGTATCATTATTCCATTATTATCTTTCTGCTATGAAGGTATCATTTATTTTTGAGCAGTGACATGGGCTCTGGGCCTGAAAAAGTGGCTCAAATCCCAGGGATGCAGGCATAAAACTGGGCAAAGAAGTCCCTGGACGCTGGCATACCATGTTGTGGGAACATATGAGCCCTATGGACACATGCATGCTGTTAAATTTGGACAACTAGGTCCAAACTCCATGTTCTGATGATCAGATTAAGAGGCTAATATTTTTGTTGGATTCCTCTTTCAGAGAGGTATAAAATCCATATAAAAATAGTCTTAATCCGATGAGCAGAACTTATATTTTGAATTTATTATTCTTAATAAATTATATGTGCAAGGTCAGCCAGTTTTGTAATGTAGGCTCACATGCCCAACAGATGTGTCACACACCCTCATTGATGTATATATATACAGGGAAAGTTGGAGAGAATTTCATCTCAATTCAACTCACATCTTCCTCTCTCATCTTAGAGAGTACGAGCTACCTGGAGGACGAATTTCAGCCACACGTGGGAAGGACGAAGAGGACAGACCGTACGGCTGAGCTGCAGTACGATTTTCTGCTGCTAGGGTTTTGCAGAAAGTTTGACCAGCGTTGACTTTGGTCAATGCTTGGTCCAATCAAGCTGAAAACTTGTGGAAGGTTCGATTTTTGAAGGCCGTACTACCTGGCACAAAAATCGAGGTCAAAGGGTTGACCGTTTTGCTACTGCGTTGACTTTTAGCTTGCTGCCCCTGCGTTGACTTTTCAGGACAGCGTTGACTTTTGTAGAATTGACTTGGGTTGACTCATCTACTTGTTGGAGGGTTGTTGTGACACATGCTGGGCTGGCTGACCAAAGGAGACTTTGCTGGTTGAAGCATCCTGTTGACCGCCGAAACGAACACACACATTTTTCCTGTTTCTGATTTGTCTTCTGTAAGATCTGCTTATATGTTCTATCTGCATTTTGCTTAACTACTTGTATGATTGCTGTGAGAAAAGTGAAATTGCTCTTAGCATAGAACATCTACAAAACTTTACATGGTATCAGAGCTGAGGTGAAGACAAACTCTATATATAGCAATCATCATCGAAGGAAATGGGTTCCAGGGAGAATGACAAGCTGACTAGTCTTGAATTCAGGGAGAATGACAAGCTGACTGGAAGTGATGACTTCCATGCCTGGAAGATGATATTAGATCTCCTTAAATTTGTTCATCTATAATAGCAATAGCATTAGCCGAATATATTCTGCCTCTGATCACAAACACTTCTTAGGTCACACTGTACTACGCGCACTCATATGCTGGTGCATAATGGGTAGGGTGTAAAACTATTGGGTGTCCAATGTCAGAGTGTCATCGAACTGCTACAGGATCCAAATTCCCGTTGTTACAACAACTAAATCCGGCTACAAGTGTATCCATATTGAATCTTCTGGATGTGGATTACTCTTTCAGCGTACGCACCGGCCAAACTCAGATCTTTTCTCGTGTCATTCTCAACCACATGCTCAGGTAAATTTTGTTAGGTTCTGTCATTTCCAGTGAGCAGACATTCTTATTCTCCGCTACACATCAACACAACAGTCTATTCGACTTACGATCACCCTTCTCGGCTCTCTCCGCATGCAAATGGCGGCTCCACAAATTGGTTGTCCTTTTTGGTAATAAGACTTGGTTCTGGCAATTATAAATTCTGTTGAAATCACCTTCTCCCACGATTTATAATCTTGCTCTTGGACCAAACGACTTCTTAAGATCGTTATTCCGCCTCAGCAATCTCAGAATCGTGCCGCAAAAATTATCTCAAACCTGTCAACTAGTACGCGGGCTCTGTTATAACATTGAAAGCCCGCAGTCATCATCTCAAAGGCAATAACAACAATTGCCGTTGCACAAGCATTGGATAAGGAGTGGGAGATTGTGACCAAGCCGATTAACTGTTTCAGGGCCGAGTTCGTTGGCGAGTTCAGTTGTTTTGGCCACGTCGAAATTCCACACAATCGCATCTTTAATTTTCATAGCGGCCGTGCGTGATAGTGCCAAGGACCGATTGGGTCAACACGCTCAATTAACAGTCAACGAACAGGATCAAGTCGGGTGCACAGTCGTCGGATAGGACTGAGGCGCAGTCGTATAATCCTGCAATTGGTCGTAGACCTGTTTAGAACATACCGCCGGTCTTGGAGGGCGCACATAATGCGCACAACCGCACGAATAAGACGGTGTTTATATTTAAGAAAGACAGCAGACAGACCCGGTTCGATAAGCGCGCAGGCACGGTAGAATAACTGTCGGAGGACGAGCAGGTGGCTCGGCACACGTTCGATTGGACGGGAAAGACAGTTTGACAAAAGATCGCAGTGGACGTGCAGTCGGGTAGCGTAACCGGTGGAGGCAGAATGGGCGAGGGGCGCCCGTCCGTCCAAACGTGGAACGTGTAAAACAGTTGACAGTAGCCAGGCGTATAAATTGACACAGGTCGGTTAAGTACGATCAAGGGAGATCAAAGACACTCTGTCTTATTGTATTTAAGTGTGACCGCGGATTTGCCCGGTCTGTTGTATTACTGGAAGACAAATTCTTAATAGAAGAGTTCGAGGGCGCAATCAAATGGCACTGAATATGAGTCAAATGAGTTCAAAGACTTTTGCAGAGAAGCTGGCATTAAGAGGGAGACTACCACTGCATATACTCCTGAGCAGAATGGTGTTGCTGAACGCAAGAATAGGACTATTGTGGAAGCTGCCCGGGCCATGCTATGTGACCAGGGTCTACCAAAGTTTCTGTGGGGAGAAGCTGCAAATACTGCTGTGTACATTCAAAACCGATGCCCTCATTCCGCTTTGGACTCCAAAACTCCCGAAGAGGTTTTCTCTGGTAAGAAACCTGATGTCTCACATTTTAGAAATTTTGGATGTCCTGTCTATTTTCATGTGCCGAAAGAAAAGAGAAAAGTAAGTTGGATGCTACTGGAAAGAAAGGAATGTTTGTGGGCTACAGTGAGACTTCTAAGGCATATAGAGTCTATGTACCTGGTCAAAGGGAAGTAGAGATAAGCCATGATGTCACTTTTGACGAAGATGCTTTCCTGAAGAAAGTAATAGATCTTCCTAGATCTGAAGAAAATCATGAAGAAAGACCTGGAAATCTGGAAGAACCCCAGGATGAGACTATGCGTGATGTTGAAGGGCCAATGGACCCTATTGATCCTTCCCCCTCTCTAGGAAAGAGGCCATCATAGGGACACCCTCGGAGATGCTAAGGGTCATGCTGCCCTAAGGGGGACATTCCGAGAAAGCAAGAAGCCGTGTAGATACCAAGGGTATCTAGCTGCCATGAGGAGTACTATTGTACAATCTGAACCTGGATCTTTTGAGGAAGCCATCAAGCATCAAGTCTGGAAGGATGCTATGCATGAAGAATATGAGGCTATTATGAAGAACGATGTCTGGGATGTGGTTCCGAGACCGAAGGACAAATCTGTTGTCACCGCTAAATGGCTCTACAAGATTAAACATGGATCTGATGGGAGTGCTGAAAAGTTTAAGGCAAGATTTGTTGCCGGTGGCTTCTCTCAAAAGGAAGGAATTG
>APFE030919409.1:86997-177282 GCA_000404065.3 Pinus taeda | reverse complement strand
CATGAGAGAAGCTTATGTAAATTTTCATTCTTTTATTATAAATTGCCTGTAGTAGCCACGTTGGCGCAGGCCGTGGACTGTTTCCCTCTCTGAGGGTTTTAACCACGTCAAAATACTGGTGTATTGATCTGTGATCTGTTTGTGAGCGGTGTCCTTTTGGTGTTCTGTCTGAGGAACTTACCCTGTAAATTCCTACAAGTCCCACTTCAAAATCATTAATATGGTCATTGGATATGTCTCGGGAGGTGAAGTGAGTCATTGTAGGGACGTCACAAGTCATAAAGCAATGACCAAATAACTTCATCCTAGACATGATGAAAAGAGGAGAAATATAGCTCATGTACATATCCATAAATAAGTAGATTGTGGACAAAGATGAGCTTAGTGTGATATTGAAGATCTCCCTCATTGAAAGGAATGAGGACGTATCTAGAAGGATTTGGCTAGGTATAAAGGACCTTGACCAAGAAGAGACATATACATTCACTTTTGAAGCCAAAAGGACTTGGTTAGGTAAACTAAAGTGATTGTTCCAGGGAAACCATAAGATTGGACAAATCTTCTCCTTATAATCCAAAATGAATTGACTACCAAAAGGATTTGGTTATGTCGACCAAAGGAGATAAATGAAATTCAACTTTAAATACCAAAAGGACTTTGCTAGGTCACAAAGGACTCTTACTAGAAAGGTGAATGGTACAAAGGAAAATATTCTTGAGAAGTTGATAGAATTTGATGCCTGGGCTAAGGTCATGACCAAAAGAGTTTGATGTATATTTTCCTAAGGAGCCATAAAGGATTCTTGGCCCACCCTAGATATTTGTAAAAGATATAAGATAATATTATGTTGAAGACATGCATCAATGTGACAAGTTCATGAAAAATTTCTTAAGGAAAGAGAATTACCAACTCAGGGAAACCTATTGCAGGAGAATACCTCCCTCGCTAAGAGGAAGTGTTGACTTTTTTGTAGCATCGAGAGGTATTCCTGCATGCCAAAATGGCCTCTTAAGTCAGCCTAAGAAAATTATTAAATATGAAAAATAAAAATTATTATTCATGGCCTTCATGTAGGCCCCAAAATCCAAGTCAGACCTATCATTTGAATGGGTGTGACTCTTGGACAAAACCTATCTTCTTTGACCACTACAAATATCAACTCGACCTCTTCATTTCGAACAATTCGAAACACACAACATGTCTCTATCTATGATCCACATGTGTAAAGTCAACACAAGGAAAAAGAGCAAATTTTGACCATATCTAAAGCTTCCATTGACCAGTGTTCACCGAATCTATCCTACTATTGTTTGACCGAGTTTTCTAGCTTCTATTTGACAAAATCTTTGACAAGTTTGACCATGGAAGGAGGAAAGTTTTGACTGCAGAATATTAGACTAACCACAGTTCTTGGCACTTTGACCTCAATTGATTGCAGACTACTTTGACCAGTTGAATACACACCTAATTTAGGCCCCTTTGACCAGAGTTGACTTCTATTCATTTGAAGGATTTTGATCAACATTTTGACTAGGTTTTACTAGAATTTAGGCTTGGAAATTGGCACAAATATCTATACAATTTTATTGTAAACTTTGTTGAAGATTGAATTCTCCTTGGAAGAAAATTTGGTTGAGTTTTTCCCAAGGTTGGGTTTTCCCAAGGTAGATTTGTGTCTCTCTTGTGTTTGGTTGTCTCGTTACGATCTTATGGTTATTATTGCATTAATGTTGAGATTTTCTACATAATTGCTTAATGATATAAGTGACATAAGATAACTTGATATTAAATCATTAGAAGTAATTATCCTATTAGAAGATCAATTTCTATTATAAAAAATTCAACACTTGTTAATTAACACTCTTGCAATCTTCAATGTTTGATAAGAAATTTTACTAGAATAAAATGTGCACTTTTCGTTCAAGTGTCTAAAATACAAAATTAGAATTGTCTCTTTGATGTCGTAGGTAATCAAACTATCATTAAGTGAATTTTGAGGTCTAAAATGGGCCTCTTAAGGAAATCATAAAATAATAGTGGAAATAATAAAATACGATTAGATTACATCATCAAATTTCTGAGGAAAAAATAAAATACTACTTTTTCAACTCGTATTTTCAACTTATCGCCCTATGGGTTTACTCAAATTTCGAGCGGGAACACTTGTTGGATGCAGAATTTGATTCATCATCCAAGGAGTACCCATGTTGCATACTTTCAATGGACCCTACTACACAACAAATTGGAAATACATGAAAAACATGATTTCTCATTTTTCCTGTAGTAGGGTCCATCGAAAGTATGAAACATCAGTACTCCTTGGATGAGAAATTAAAATTTTGCATCCAACGAGTACTCCCACCTGAAATTTGAGTAAAACCTTAGGGAGATAAGTTGAAAAATTAGTTTTATTATTTTATTATTTTTTAATCTTTTTACTTTTTTATCCCAAAAATGGTGAATCACCCCCATGGTTGACATCATCATCTTGAATCCTATTGGTTCTTACAAAGTTTATTTTCATATGTACATTTTTCTTAAGAGGCCCATTTTAGACCGCAAAATTTCTCTAATGAAAATCCATCAAAATTACTTCCAATTTCGACTCAAATATTACATGAAATTTCAATAATCCTATTGGTTGTCGATATTCAAGCTCTAGTTATTGACATTCAAGACATCTAGATACATAATTTACTATATATCTTTTCATTCCTTACAAAAGAGTAAATGTTTCAAATCTATATTCACCTTCATGACTTCTAGATAAGCTATATGTATGAGCTTCTCTTAAGATTGATTTTCAAATTTCTTCATTTGGTAATATGTAAATTCTTCCATAAAATAGTAATAAATCATCATCATCCAAGGTATATCCTTCACATTTCATATTTTGCATCACTTCATTATCTAATTCCAACTTAACTTCCTAATACCATTTATCTTCTATTTGTAATATCAATATATTTTCTCAGCAAATTCATCTATGGGAAAATCAAGAAAAAGCGTGGAATGTGACTCTCTTCTTTCTTTCTTCTATTTTTTTTATGATGTGGTTCACAGTCCCCAGAGATCAATGACCGCTACATCCACGAAATATTTGTACTAGGCATATCTACCCAAAAGGATCACTTCCTATCAACTCAACCATAGAGCATGACCCCCAGAGTGTCACAAGAATTGAACCCATGACCTCTCAATAGCAAGGGTGCTTTAGTGACAAGGACTCGACCAACTGAGCTAACCTCAACGTTTTGTGGTCTGTGACCTAAACTTTATCTGCCACTTTATTTATTGCTCCTCGAATATATGATATATCAAAATCATACTCAATAATGTTGACCACCTCCTTTGTTTAACATTTACTTTGTGTGAATATGTGTTGGAGTCTGTCCATGGTATTTTATCTTCAATTCAAATTATCTTCCAACATTGATCTTGATACTCACTACATTTGACATCTTGTTGTAGATGTAGTTATTTCTATGGAGTATTGTCCCATGAAGCAAAAAGTTGGAGATATCTTCACCAAATCCTTGACAAAGGTGAAGTTTTTCCAATTTTGAAAGTTGTTGGTAACATGGGAAGTTATCATCAAGGCATAGTGTTGATGTGATGTCATCTTCCTTCATAACTATTCCTTCTCCATAGTTATTATTAAAGGGGAGTGTTTGAAAGTGTCCCTTTGGAAGGTAATATTTTTTAGTATGATGTCGGAATAAATTGTAATCTTATGTAAAATAGTTATCCAACATTCATCCTAGAGTAAAATACCCTTGTTATCATTCATTATATAAAAAGGTAAAATTACATGTATCCCACATGTATTATTGGGAAATAATTTCTCCATATCTCTTGGTATATAATAGAGGCAAAAGAGACCCATGAGACACATACAAATATGAAAGTATTATCTTAGAGGTGCTCTTAAGTGTAATATTGGAGATTTCTAAAGACTAAAGGAAACATTACCTTCCCGTAGGTGTTTCCCTAATATCTCTCGTCTCTTTCTTGCATTGATTAAATGTTGTTGTAATATGGATAGGAGGATAGATTAGTAAGGTTATGACATTTTATATTATTGTATGTTTATTCATATATTTTAATATTATAACGAAAAGTTTCTCACCTCCTCTCTCCTTTTCTTCTTATTTTTTCTCGACATTTTGGTTTATATCTAGTTTAATCGTTTCATATTAACTTATTTTTATTCATTTCAATCTTATTATAATAATTAATATTTACCCTTTAAGTGTATCTAAAATACTTTGGTAATGATGTTCTAATTATGAGGAACCATTCACCAAAAATATTTCCCGGATAACACTTTTACATCAAAATATTACAATATCAACCCTTAGAAGGGAAAATGTGCATAAACATAGACTCTTGAGACTCAACCAAATTCTGCGACAATAAACATGATCTAGTATGAAAAATACATAGACTCGATAAACAATAGGACTCACCTAAGATGATTGAGCTTTGAAAATGGCGAGGAGGAGGCAATCTGAAAAGGGTTAGGTCCTGCTGCAGCGGATGGCAACATGAGGACCCCCTACTCACCCCACCTACCTGCTAGCTGTCACCGCCTGCTCCCTTCTTCGGCTACATCAACCGAAGCAGTTTCCCAACATCTGTTTATCGTTGATTGCTTCGTAACAGTGTTGTTATCGCCTCCTTCCCGTTTCACTATGTATCCACCCAATTTCTGATACCCTACCTGCGGTGACGGTTACGACGGTCCTAGAGGCAGTTGGCAGAGGGTACATTGGAACAGGTATCGAACTTGACCTAGTAGAGTACTCGGAAGACCCGTTGGAGAATCTCAATATCTGGCAAACTCCTCACTCCACCGCAAACGACATCCTGCCTTTCTGTTGCGACCTGTCGGCTACCATTGAGGGCCTTCCTTCCATTTCTGGACCTTCCTGCTCCACTGTCACTTTCTCAGAGCCTCCACCAATCTGGCCATTTCCTCCTTCACTGCCACAGTCTCTTTCACCTTCCATTTTTGTCACTGCCTGCCTACATTCAAACCCTGAGGAGGCCAACACTCAAGCCCCCCTCTCAACTCTCCCTGGTGAATCCTCATCAAATCCTCTGAGAGCACACACACCGAACCATGAAATACCACAAGCTCTGGTTCTTGAGGCGCATCCATCTAGCAGCTACGTGGCGGTACCCCCTCTCTTGGAATCGATCCCAGTGACCGAGCTCCCTTGCCCTAAAACACCAGACCCAAACCCTAACCAGCCAAGGGATTCCACAAAAGACCTTGAAGTGACGGCGTAGAGGGGAAAGAAGAGAAAGTGCTTCAAGGTCAAAAGCGAGGACGTCATTCTCAGACTCAGGGAGGATATTCAATGGGGTGACACCGTGGACACGGTAGACCGAGTTCTGTAGGGAGAATTTATGGTCGAAGCTATACAACAACCAGGATTAAGATATGGACCTCAGAGGTTTATGGACAGCACCTGGCGGATCTTCCAACCGTTCAAACTTTCATTAGAGGATGGTTTCCTCTCCATTTTTTCGGAGCCGAGCACACAAACTGGGTCCTATCGTCTTTCTGGCATTTCGAGCATGCCCTAGTTTTCTTCCAGTGATGGAACCCTCTATTCAACCCCGCAAAAGAGAAAATAGGAGTCGGCCCTATATGGGTTCGGCTACTTGGACTGCCTCTGCAATTCTGGTCAGAGGATATCTTCTGCCGTATAGGCAACACACTGGGCACCTATCTTGACCACGACAGAACTTACCTAACATATGGTATGATGGCATACGCCAGAATTCTAGTTCACTTGGATACATGGGGAGGTCTTCAGGAGCACATTAATTTATAGTGGAAATCCTTCTCCTGTAAGCAAACCCTGGATTACGAAGGTGTCACCTTCTGTTGCAGACATTGTCATAAGGTGGGACACCTGTACAAAGATTGTACACTGAATAAGAAGGAAAGGGCAGGAGACAGGGAGAAGGACACAATTCAGAACAATGCTCAAGCTCAGAAAATCCCCTCTAAGGGGGAAGAGGTTGAAAATCGGGTACAATCAGAGGCATTACTTGTGCCCTCAAAAGAGATCAGGAAGAAGCGGGGAAAGGCACCCACCAGAGCACTCTCTCCACCTCTCACTAGAGCTAGGGTAGCAACTGAAGCGGCGTTCTCCATGGATATGTCGACTACAAACTCCTCTTTTGTATACTCAAATGCATCTCTACACGGCATAGAATCTTGTCATGAACAATTCATTTCAGTTCAGTCTTCCTCTCACACCTTCACCCCCCCAAGGTTGCAGAACGCCCTATCAAACCCCCCTCCCCCAACTTCTCCTGCACTCAACCCTCTTTCCCTGAACATCCTCCCCAAAATCCCCAATTACTTGATCCTCCCTCTCATTCCCACCCTCTTCCCTTCAGATACCCCACCAGATCCATGTTTTGCTCGCAGGCCCCTGACTCTTTAGGTATTGGACTCATCACCTCCCCTCCCCCTCTAATATCAGCTAGGGGCAGGCCAACCTCCCTATCCAAATACAAGGTACAAGCAGGAGAAGAGATTGTTTCAGGAAAACAACAGGCCATTGATCGAGTACTTAGAGCAGTGAATACCCTATAGGCTCCTCGCCCATGAAACTTCATTCCTTCAATTGTAGAGGGTTGGCTAGCCCTGCAAGAAAATTAGCCATGAGGAGACTTCTCTCAGCGGAACCTGTTGACATCCTCCTTTTGCAAGAAACCCTAGGTTAGGGGAGTGTCATTACCCACCTCCTTGAAACCTGGATACCTGGTTGGACTTTCCATTCCCTCGATGCATCAGGGATGTCTGGGGGGCTGGTGTTAGGAGTCAATAATCGATCTATCAGAATCTGTAATGTGTTGGGAAGTTCGGGGTACATAGGAGCTGATATATACTCCTCTAAACTAGATTTCGAGTTCAGGATCATTAATATATATGGCCCCTATCACAACAGACAGGAGTTTTGGAACAGACTCCTTGTTTCTCACATTCTTCAAAAGGACAATCTCATCCTGGGGGGGGGGGTCTAAACTTCTCCATTGGCTATGCAGAATCATGGGGTCATAATGACCAATGGGATATCCTCTCAAATTTTTTCGAGGCCAAACTGGAGGATCACAACCTCATAGACATCCCCTCCCCTAAAATAATGCCCACATGGAGGAACAACAGAGAAGGGGCAGATAGTCTCTGCAGAAGACTTGATAGATATCTCATTAAGGAGCATATGTTAACCATGGGACTGGGATATAGGTAGTCGGTGGGCCCTAGAGTAATATCATACCATAGGCCAATCTACTTGGAAATCAGAGGAGGTATGAACAAGCCAAAAGGTTCTTTAAAATTGAATGTAGCCTAGATAAGGGATGCTGAATACATCCACCTTGTCACAAATTACTAGAGAAATCATCCCCCAGCGGTAGAAGGGACTATATCAGAAGGTTTTGCAAAAAACCTTAAAGAAACCAAGAGCCTCACCAAGAAATGGGCTCATAAGAAGAGGGAGCAGGAAAACCACACTCTCAAACAATCAAAAGAAGACATCTAGAAGTATGAAAATGACCATGAAGAAATACTCTCCTCCCCTGAGCACAAAGAGCAAATTACCTCCCTGCTGGCCAAGAGAAACCAGATCCTGAAAAATAGAGAAGAGAGTTGGATGCTGAGAAGCAGAGCCATCTCGGTGAAGGAAGGGGATGACAATACCAAGTTCGACCACAAATTTTCAAATGGGAGGAAAGCTATCAATACTATTTAGCGGTTTTTAGATGAGTATGGAGAACCCGTGAACACCTTCCCCCGGCTGGCATCTATGGCCTCTGCCCATTTCTGTAACATTTATAAGTCACCACCAAATGCCACCCTGGGAGATATAATGAAGACAACCCAACTATTCCCAAGGTTTGTAGACCAAGATGAAAGTGGGGATTTGACTAAAGGGGTTTCCCTAAAGGAACTCGAGGACACTCTCAAATAGTTCAAACGAGATAAAAGCCTTAGCCTGGATGGCTGGATTATGGAATTCTATCTAGATTTTTTTGAAACCCTGGGGGGACCTATTACAAGTTATAGAGGAATGTAGAACCTCTGGAAGAATATATGAGGCCTTCAACACAACTTTTATCGCCCTTATTCCCAAATCGGACAATCCCACATCTTTCAATGACTTCCAGCCCATATCCCTATGTAATTGTATATACAAGATCATCTCCAAGATTATAGCAAACCGTCTTCGGCCAATCTTATCTAGCCATATCTCACCTAAAAAATTTGCATTTTTACAGAATAGACAAATACATGAAGCGGTCGGCACGACATAAGAGATCCTACATTATATCCAGACACACAAACTGAAGGGCATGGTCCTGAAAGTTGACCTCTCGAAAGCCTTTGATAGAGTCAACTGGATATACCTCAGAATGCTGTTAACACACCTGGGTTTCCCTTTTGAAATCATAATATGGATTATGAGTTGTATCACTAATGTATCATACAATGTCCTGGTAAACGGTGCGGCCTTACCTTTCTTCCACTCTGAAAGAGGCCTCAGGAAAGGATGTCCATTGTCCCTTATCCTCTTCTTACTTATCATGGAAGGTCTCAGTTTCTTGATAAAGGAAGAACATCGAAGAGGCAGGCCTAGGGGGATCCGAATCATTGAAGAATGCACATTAACACACCTGCTCTTTGTGGACGATGTGTTACTTTTCCTAAATGGGAGTATAGGAGATGTGACTGCACTTCTCAATACATTCACTATATTCCAAGTAGCCACTAGCATTATGGTTAACAATGGGAAATCCTCTATAACGACTATAGGATGCACTCCATATGAGGTCCAATATGCACTGAGAAGATTCCCCTATAACCTATTGAATCTCGATGAGGGATTAAAATACCTGGGATATTGATTAAAACCACGTGATTATAGGATTGCTGACTGGATCTAGCTCATAACCAAACTAGAGAAAAGGATAAACATCTGGTATTTAAAATATTTATCAAGAGCAGGAAGACTGATACTCATAAAAGAAATGTTGGAGGCAAATCCAGTCTATCGGATGTCTTTAGCATAGATTCCTAAAGGAATACTATCCAGAATCAAAAACCTATGCTGCAAGTTTCTGTGGAGAGGAAACCAACCTGGTAGGATCTTCACCTGGACAAATTGGGACTCTTTGGCAATCCCAAAGAAGTGGGGAGGATGGGGTATAAAAAGATTAGACTCCTTATCCACAGCCATGGCGACCAAACTAGGATGGTAGCTAGTCCCGTCCTCTAGCCTGTGGACTAAAGTGGCCATATCTAAATACATAGCTCCATTAAATATTATGGAATGGATTCAACAACCTCAGTGGACACAAGCTAGAAAATCGATCACATGGAAAGTGGTCCTCCAGGCTATGCCCCTTATCAGGGATGGACTCACATGGAGAATACAGTCAAGAGAAGTTGTTAAAATAGGGATAAACCCCTGGATTTGGTGTGGGAACGCTCACAGACTCCCACAGGAGCTCAGAGCATGCCTCACCTCCAGAGTAATCACGCACATTAACCATATAGCAGACAACGGCCACTCTACATTTTTACAACAAGCTTGGAAATCTGGAAGGACGTTACAGATCCCTCGAAAATGGCAACAACTTTGGAAGGAAGACATGGGGCTGTCATGGAATCTCATATCAAGATACAAGAAGGGGAGGATGAGCTTATCTGGGCTCTTGCAAAGCATGGGAAATACTCACCTAAGGAGGGATACATAGCCCTTATAAACTCTTTGAAACCTCTACAGAGTGAACGTTGGTGGAGAAACATTTGGAAACGTAAAGCACCACCCAGGTCCAGACTCCTCATGTGGACCATTTTGTGTCATAAAATCGCAATGGGAGAAAACTTGACTAAAAGATCATTTCACGAACCCTTCTGGTGTGGCCTCTGCAAAGCAGACAATGAGATTGGGAATCATCTCTTTCTTACTTGTCCATGCACGAGAGAGCTTTGTAATTCTATCCACTTTCATATAACTTCCCTCCCTAGGTGGAAAGGCACAACCATTCAGGAAGCTTTGGAGGGATGGTGGTCCAATGTATCTTCGGAAAGAGCAAAAAACATCCCTCTACTGACTAGCTAGGCCATTTGGATTTCCCGAAATAGAATCACATTTCAAAATTCTCCCCCCCATTGGCCGAACATTACTGCACAAATCCTAGAAGATTACTAACAAATACCTGAGGAGGAAACAAACCCAATTCCCAGGCATATCATCCCGGAGAGCATAAACCAAACCCTCCCCTGGGCATACTTTGATGGTTCAGCTCAAGACATTGGTTGTGGGGGAGGCGCTGTCCTCCACATTACATCAAATCATATTTACAAAATTCAAATGGGTATGGGCAGAGGGACAAACAATTTTGTTGAGCTTACAGCAGCAAAATACACAATACACTTTTCCTTGGAAAAATAGTGCAGAAACTTACAGCGATTTGGAGATTCAAAAACTATATGCAATTGGATTAACAAAGTTACTATTTGTTATGCTTTTTCTTTGAGACACATCATGGAAGAAATTTTCAGACTTATAAACTTATTTGACACATTTACTTGTCAACGTATATACAAGGAGAGGAACACACCTGTCGATCTACTATCCAAGGAAGCAGCGCACAGGCCTGTAGGCACTTGGAGCATACTGGAGCAAACTGATGGAACCTTCCATCAGTATTATCATAAAACTTTCATAGAAATATCAGATTAGAAAAGCTCAATGGGAGCTGAATTAAAATTTTTGGTGTATATATTTTCCTGTGTTGTCTTTATATAAATATTTATATGAAGTTTTTATCAAGCAGTTCATTTTCACAAGACATTTATTTTTTTATACTCTCTGTGTAGAGTAAGTACATAAGTAATTTTTTGAATATCATAGCTCAGAGCAGTGTCTCCTTGCGTGGAGAACACCTCTATCTAGTTTGAACTCACAAGGATAGGCTTCTAGCCCACAGTGCAGTATATGCCGCTGGCATCTACAAAATGTAATTTTCCTCATCACTGAAGATTACAACTTTTTCCAAGGGAAAAAAAATTAATATTTTAATTATAATTCAACCATAAAATATGTTGATTTCTTCCAACGATTAACATGAGAACGCGTTCTCTCATCATTATAGCTTTCATATTTGGTCCTTGATGATGGGTGGAGAATCCACCCGAAACGTTGAACTTCTCATAAAAATTCTTACACAATTCTCTTCCTTAATATTCAAGCAATATAAAGGAGATTCATTTGTATAGTTGTCTTATCATATGTTGTAAATTTGATTCATTGTAAAGGAAATTATCCCCTCGAAGTAGATGGTAATGAATTGACTTCTTATCATTATCAAGGCATGGATTTTCTTATTCTTGCATTGATTATACTATTTTTGGTGTTGGTTAATAACATAACATCCAATACCATAACCTGTTTCTTCAAAAATATGTTTGATACTCATATTTTGGTCTCTCGATGAGAAATAAATAACAAAAATTACAAATTACAATGCTAGAGTAAAAATTGATCAAATAACACATCTATCCTTCTTTCACAAAGAAAATGAGAAGTTGATAACGTAACTAAAAATCCCCCTAGCATCTAGCAGGTTTATGAAGTCAAAATTGCAATCCACAAAGAAAATAATCAAGAAAAAAATCCCTTGGTGGGGAACAAATGGTTGAACATGAAACATGGGGAAAACCTTCTCAAATTGGTGCTCCTCTCCTTGTCAATTTGTTTGTGCTCAATCCTTACATATCTAAAAGAATTTAGAGGTAAATTTTAGAGACGGTAAGGAACTTTTATCAAGTGGGAGGAACAACTCAAACCAAAGGAAATTTAACCTGGTAGTTGGAACTCCAACTAATACCACTGCCCACCTATTCCTCGCCCCCGTCCCACCAAAATCACCCAATCAAAGTCCCAATTAGGCCTATATTCATTTGGTTTAGCAATCCTCACTGGTATGTGAGCTTAGTTGCCATTAATGGATTTTGAAATCGACTTACAAGTTGATCCAATTGTTTGAATATCTAAATCTAGAATCTAAGCTAAAACAATGAATCAAAAAAGTAATTTAACTAAAAACATGAAATGAGATTAAATATAAGATGAGATAATATAATGTTTAATCTTTTGAAATAGTTCTAAAAATACACATTTGATGAACTAGACATTAGAAATTAACTGACTCAAATAAATAGTTATTTGAATGATTGATTTCTATATGCTCATATTTAGTTTCATTAACAATCATATCAAATTTGACCCAACTCAAAATACAAAATAAAATTAGTTAAACAATACGTTAAGGCACTCCTTGCTAAAAGGTCATCGATTCAAATCCACTGTGGGTGTTAGCCTACAAAAGAAATGAGTTCAACAATATATGATTTATTTTTTCCTGAGAAAAGAAACTCATATTCTCATTCATAGTGAAAGGAAAATGCATTTTGTATCTACACATTATCATGTGCATTCAGTTGTAACTATAAACAGTTCAGTTATATGAAAAGAAAACAAAAATACATATGTAGGTACGCGAGCATACATCTGTCAAAGTTTTGGCAAAATAGAGACAAGTAAAAAGTTCTTGTTTAATCTAACAATTATAAACATAAAGTAAACAATCCTGGAAGACATAAATACATACAAAATGGCTTCAAGAGAAACATATGTAGGATAATGATAGTGCAATAATTATAAAAAAGGGCCATCTAAGTATGGTCGATGATAGAATCATAAATGCTCAGAGCCCCTGAACTCAATCACCGTTCATAATCTTGGATCCATAAGAATGTTTTCTCTAGAAAGCTCATATATGATCTCATTCATCTCCCTGTAAACATAGCAACATGAGAAGGATGTGAAAAATAACATAATACACCAAATGCCACCCACAATATCAACAAGTAATAAGTTTTTGCAACATTGGATCATGTTAACCCAGTTAATAACAACAATAAAATCCCAAAGCATTGAAAATATTTGACCCCCTTCTCAACAACAAAGGAATAAGAGATCAACATGTAAGGGACCTCAACCTAATTATTTGACCTCCTGCCCAATCCCATCTTCACATGAAAATAATGAGACATGAAAAGATGAATTACAAAACCCCCTCACAGACAAGATCATTCCCCTAGGAAGCCCCATGGCCTTGAGAATCCACCTGCTCTAGAACTAGAACACACCCGTGAGTTAGAGAAGGGACCTAAGTGAAATGATTTAAAATCGGGATACTTTTTGCGTCATATTTAACATGTCAAGAAGGATAATCCATTAAAAATGACTTGTTCCAAGCAATCCAAATCCCCCAATACAAAATCAAAGGGAGAGTCTGAAATGGCTTCGTGAGTCGATCTCCCACCCAAGATTTCCAAAGCATATGCAAAAGATAAACCATGCCAACGACAATTTGGCCCCAAAATGGGGAAACATATATCCTAGACACGAGCCACATATGTGCACTATAAGAAAATATGATCAATCGACTCCCATGACGCTTGGCAAAGAGCACACCACCCCAACCCAACCTTATACCAATGTTGTATGATATCCCATGAAGGAATATTACCAGTCATGATAGCCCATACCAATAATTTTTACTTTGCTAGACTCCAAGATTTCCATAAAATTCCCCAGCGCCAATCAACGTTTGGACCAAGATCAGTCACGCTAAGATAGATACAACCAATTTTTGGAACATATACACCATGAGGAGAAAACGCCCAAACTAATTCATCCGAGAGGTCACATAATCATAAGTGAGATGACCGCATAGCAACAATGTAAAAATACCATTTCGCCCACAGGATGTTTGGTGCTAAAGGTCCTATGCAAACAACCATCCTTGATGCAACAAAGTTGTGTGATCATGATTTGCAATATGATTTAATTGGGAGATACCCCTATCGTGTAAGAAGGATATAAGAGGCTAAGATAGTAAATGCCCATTTCTACATCTGGGCCATGGGTCCATTCCAATACAAATTCATTTACCATTTCCAATCTGCCACGCCAAGCCCAAAGACACCAAATCAAAGAAATGAAGAGTCGCTTGCCAAATATCAGAGATATTTTGATGGGACTTATTAGGCAAATAGATTTAGTCTTCCAGAGATAGTGGCTCAATGTATTTATGAACAACCACCTGCGACCACAGGCTCTCTGTTGTATTGAGCCTCTAAACACTTTTTACCTCCAGGGCTTTTCAAGAATGAAATATGTTTTTTAAGCCCCATCCACCAAGGATATTTGGGATAACCAACCTATTCTAGGACACCCATGGAAACACATAGTACTCCTTTGAATCATCCCATAAATTGAAACACACCCTCCATATATGCTCCAATATACCCTTAGGGATCCATGCCAAAGACATTCAGTAAACTGAAATAGCCTCCAACACCAATCTACCAGCCTGATATAGCCATCGTAGTTACCAAACGGCAAGACACCTATCGAACTTCGCCAACAAACAATGCTAATCCGATTTTAAATATGCATTTGGTTTTAAATATAAACCTAGATATTTGAAATGGGCTTCAAGAGCAACAATTGAATAAGGAAAAATGTTACTAATTGCCTCAATTTCCTCCCATACCAAATTATGGAATGAAATAATATATTTCTGAGCATTTACCATCATGTTCGTGGTTGAACCAAAAAGGCCCAAGATCTCAGCTATTTTATGAAGATCCCCAACTTTCCCATTGTAGAAAATTAATATATCATCCACCAATAATAAATGTGAAATAGCCATAGCTTGTGAGATTTGAACACCACTGAAAGACCTGTTATATAACACATCCTTCAACATAAGGTTAAGACCTTCAACCACCAAGATGAATAAGAGAGGTGATGTAGGGAAACCTTGACGTAACCCACACTACCCCACAAAACTGGCGAGGCATAGCCATTTATAAAAACAACAAAGGAAACAAATGTCAAGAAACCATGATCCAATTGATAAAGATACCATCAAAACCCACATGAATGAGGAGAAGGCAAATGAAAGACCAATATACCTAATCATATGCATTCGAAAGATCAATTTTGAATACATCCCCTTGCATATTTAAGTGTTTGATATTGTGTATATCTTCCTGGGCATCCCCAATAGCTTCATGTATTTGACTTATTGCTTGGAAACCAAATTGTTTAGGAGAAATGACCTTTGAGAGAACAAGTTTTAATCTCCTAGCAATGACCTTTGAAATGACCTTGCATACACAGTTACATAAATAAATAGGTCAAAAATGCTCGAAAGATATAGGGTTGTCCATCTTTGGGATGAGAGCAATGAAAGTAGCATTGAATGCTAGAAGGATCCACCCATTCCAACGGGACTCATTGATAACCAACAAAAGATCAGAACCCATAGTTTCATAGAAGGAAATAAAGAATTCAATAGCCCACCCATCCGGGTCAGGGCTCTTATCCTTTTTAAAACTCGCAAGGGAATCTTTTAGTTCTACCTCTAAGACCTGCCCATTGATTATCATATTTTCCTCTTCATCAACAAACCGAGGAAAGAATTGAGCCACCCTAATAATGTTTGTCACATTAATCACCTGGGGTATGCTAAAAATGCCTTTAAAATCATTAACTCCCAAGGTATCCAAACCCTCAAAAGTAGAGGTATTGTGTCCCTCCTCAACCTCCACACCCCATATGGTGTTTTGCAATTTCTGTCCCTTTTCAAATGCATGAAAAAAATTGTGTTTTCATCATCGCTATCCAACCATATTACCCTACATATTTTCCATCGAGATTCTTCTTGTTTTGACAAAATCTCCTTTCTTTTTGCAACGAGCCCTTGATAAGAATCCTTCAATATTTGAGATTGAAAACCCCCATAAATCAAATCTGGGTATTCCCCTATCTCCTTTTCAACTGCCAAAAGTTTAGATTTCTCCTTCTTACAACATACCATAGCCCACTCTTTAACCACACTTTTTAATTTTATGAGATTGCAAGAAAAATGTCCAGCAGTAGAAACATTATCCCTGCCATCATAAGGGATCCAGTTTTGTTTAAAAAAAGAAACAAAGGCCCCTTCATTTAACCATTTCAAATTCATTTTAAAAGGACTAACCAGTTTTTGAAACCCTCCTTTAATCTCCAAACAAGCAGGTCTATGATCGGATACACACCCTGAACTAGTCCATTAAAGAATGAGTGGATGAGCACCAAATGTATTTTCATTCACCAATAGGCGATCAAATCCTTTTGCAATATGGACCTCCCTCGTCCTTTGATTTTTCCAGGTCGGGACTAGACAGATGGGAGGAACATCAATCAAGTGAAAAGAAGAGGTTTTATGTGCAAATTAAGCCAACATGGAATATGAGCATGCTTGAGAGCCCCTTGACTCTGCATCTCCCATGGAAAAATTCAAATCCCCCCTAAGAATTAAGAAACGAGTCTATACAAGGGGCATTTCCAATAACAAATTCTAGAAAACCACCCTATCTTCATGTGGACCATAAATGTTAAGGAAGGTAAAAACTTTGTCCAATTTAGAAGAGTATGTAGATGGCCCCAAACCAAACTCGATACTCCAAAAGTTTTGGGCCAACAAATTTCGAGTATCTCAGCCCAAAGCTAGGCCACCCGACTGACCACGAACATTACTAGAGATAAAATGCTACGAGGGCATAAGTGAATCCAATAGCTTAACCACATCCTCACCCTCCTCGAGGGTTTCTTGGAGGAAAATAACATCAGGGCATTCAAGAACAAACATACGTTTTAAAGCCATTTTTTTGTGAGCACTAGAGACTCCCCTATAATTGAAAGATAGGGTTTTCATAAACATACTCCAGAAAGGGATTTCATTGCTCTAGGTGCCCCATCCATCGAATATTAGTGGCCCTAGGCCAATTCCAAACAAGATTTTTCTTTTGCCAAGGATATGTGTGATTTTATACCTCGCCCTTTCCTAGAGGATTCCAGCAAGGAAATATGACCCAAACCAACCAAACAAAAAATTGACCCTTGCAAAAACCAAATGGGAACAGAGATGATGTACAATTTCAACCGCGTTCGACCCCATAGAACAAACAGAGAGAATAGAGACTTGAGGATATGAGAGATCGGCTAAACTATATAGCAATGAACAAGATACATTTTGAAAAGGATTTTTTGACACAGACCCAGCCACCCCGATAAAACAATACTAATTACTCAAACAAATCGATTCAGAACAAGAGGCAATGTGTAAATTATGTAAATGAAAAGTAATTGAATTACCTGGATTTGCAGACAACTCCTGTGAGTTAGTATTCCCCACCACTGACATCAAGGATGTAGCAAGAATAAGAACTGGACTTGAACTAGACACCAACAACAAAGTGGGGATGGTAGATATATTTGACATTGATTCGGAATCATCTTTCATCCATTAAAGGAACCTCTTGCATCGAACCACCCACACCATTCTCCATTCGTTACCTCTTTGGTAAGTTATCGTCGTTTGAATTGTCACAGAACAATAGTAGGCATTGACTCAGCAAGTGCCCAACCTTATGACAATGCCTGGAACTAAATTGGTGACCTTCATAATCAAGGTCTTGAAGCCTATTACGATCCTTGCCAATATTCATGGTAGCATGCAGCTTCTTTTTTAAGTTCAAACAAAACTAATACCCTTTCAAAAGATTTGTCTCGTGTCTCCAAGAAAGAATAGTTAGCATCCAGGAAGCGCCCAAGGTTGTTTCGCATATTTGTAAAGCTATGTGAATTCCACATATTTGACGACAAGCTAGGAAATCAAACCCACACTAGAATTTCATCCATCCTCTCCTTTCTAGCATCAAAGAGAGCACTCCAAAATTTAAAGAGAACAGTTGTAGAATTAATAGACCATAGAATTAAAATATTTTCTTATACTTGATAATTACTTATGATGTTCTTGAACTCTTATTAAGTTTTCTTTATATCTTCTTTCCTTAGTTCAACAAGAAGTTACCAAAGTGAAAGCACATAAAATAATGGACACCGGATATAGGCACTATGCCAGGGAAAAACCCCCCTCGAGGGGAAAACCTAGTCAAAATTCTCTTCCTTTCAATAGTATTATTTGAGACTCTTCACCCTAGACAAAGGCCAAACCTTCCCTCCACACCAAGTCAGCCTACCATATCTTCGACCTCTTTTCCAACAAATTCAACTATATAGTAGTTTCCGACATCAGCAAAACTTGGAAGAATTTGATCTCCCAAACTAGGGCATGAAACAGAGAGAGAGAGACACCAAAATTTCGTTTTTCTTCTTATCTTTAGGCTCAACCCAACTCACACTTCCTTTGACTTCCTTAGACCCACGTCACACTTCTTCGACTTCCTTGGAGATATCAAACTTCTTATCAAGGTCAATAGTAGCCATGGCATCACAAATTCAAAAGGTCAATTAGAAAAAATCTCGTGTTATATTAACATTAATCACACTTATAATTGACATATTCACGCAGATGCATTATAGGAAGTACACGCAGTTTAGGTTAACACATTTCGGAACGGCGTCCTAGTCAGCATGCACTCTGCTCCTATAACTAGTCACTAACTAACCATTATCTTTGTTGCTATAACAAATACCTCCAACTAAGTATTCATCAATCACTTGGTTCCCTAAAAGTTGTGCAACATCATACCTCTAATCTCTTGAGGCACTATATCATATACGGGTCATTGGATGTTCCCATCCAATTGGCATATATAAAGGTCAGTAGTAGAAACCATGCTATGCAACACAAGCAATCACATGATCATGCAATCATTCACATGCACACATATCTCAATTTGAATGTTAGTCACATGTCTCAAATTCTAGGACCTAATGTGTGCATTTTAAATCTCAGCATAATGTTTAGAAATCAGAAATCGTATGCACACACACACATATACCATCTTGTTTACAATCATGTCGTTACAAGTACAAAGGAATCAATCTTCCGCATGAACACCTGCCATTTTATAATCAAAAATTATAATATTCATGAATGCATCTTGTGTATGTGTGCAATCACATAATCCTTCCATCATAATGTGACACCTAGAATTCACTTGCACAAGTAAGCAACTAACATAAGCAAACAATCATCAAGCACATCATTCTCTAGCAAGCTTCATATCCTACACCTACAAGGTCCACACTAGACCCCTACCTTTGAGTTCATTTGGTTCTAGTGTGACAAGAAAACATTAACCACCGATGACAAAACACCCCTAATAAACATAATAATCATTTCATCATATAGAAATAGTCATCCTCCATCAGGGTCCTCTCCATATGTTGACCAGGCCATTAAACTCTCACACCCCAATTAGCTAGCATACACATAGATACACAATTTCATAAATATACATAATGCAAGAAATCACAGAGAGTTTTCCTCTTGTTCCTTGCATCATATTAATATTCACATACATATTATCCCAAGCATGAAAAGGCTCACCATATGACCAACAGTGATGATACACTAAAGAAATCATATACTTAACCATGTTGCATAACTAGAGCACCATGTAACACATATGGGGCCGCAGAAACCAAGGGCACAATCACCCTATGGCGCTATTCCACAATCGTGTTCAGACCAAGTTTTCTCCCACGTGCAAACCCAACCATATATTTCTCAGCCAAATCCACCACATTTGTTATCTCAACTTTGTCAACTACACATAAACTATATGGGGCCAGAGACAAATCACCCTTTAAAGCTCTGAAATTCTTTTTGCCGACATGAGGCTGACCCAAAAGGCCCACATCTTGAGACTCCTCAAGTGACACATAGTGAAAATAAGCCTTCGGCACAAAGGGAAAATGTGGCTCCTACACTAGACCCAACTGACTTACAAATGAGTGTGGTAAAGAAATACTCTTAGCAAGACCTACCCCAGGGCCAACTGATGACCCTGACACAAAACCCCCTCATGGAAACAATAGACAAAGAAGGCAGGCCATTTAAAGTCGTGGATCCTCCACCAGGGTAGTTATTAAGCCCTCCACCATGCAAACCTTTCACATATGGCCAAGTGAGAGAAAAAATACCTCTGCAAGGAGTGAAAAAAACAACCAATGGAGGGGAAAACCAAAACTTGAGGCCACTGATTAGGAAAACAGACATGTGGCAGCTAGAAAAATACCCCTGAACATCGACATTGTCGGATTCCAATAGAAAACGTCACCTGGATTCAAACCCACGACCCAAAACCCCAATGTCAGTGAAATGAAACCCCCATTGGAGACTTCCCCATTTGTTACAAAAATAGAACACCTATTCGGGCTTATTGTATCATGATCTACCTGCTCCACGTATTCCATTGGGAAACCGCAACTGCTAGGTTAGCCAAGGAAATAGCCCACAGATCGGACCTAGAGATGTGTGGGGACCACAATGAAAATAAACACAAAAATAAACATAGAGTGCAACAATGAAAATGATGGGGAGCAACCGAAAAAATGAATAATGACCCGCAAAGCCAAAGAAAAGGTTCAACCAATGAAGTTAGGGCTCTTGCAGAAGACATAAATATTTTAATAAAGTAGCAGTAGGGATACCTATTGCCTCCCTCCTGAATCATAAGAAAGAATCACCGATGAAAACAAGGTAGAAACCAGTAAACCCTAGGGACTTCGACCGTCATCGTTGCATCCAATACCTAGTTCTCAGTGACTCCCACAATTCAAAATTCAAGTTAAGAAGTATGATGGGTGTTCCATCATTTAAATAGTTGATGTCCATTTAAACAATATATGATCACTGAACTTACCTATCAATGGTGTAAATAAATAGAGTATTCAAAAATACTTCTAAGAAAACTTGAATGGAAGATAAAAGTAAGATACAATTGAAAAAAACAATATAAAACCACTTTAGGTCTTCAATCCTTCAAAATTTGGCTTGACAATAATGCACAAGTCCATCTTCTCTATATTTTTCAACCCCTCTTTATTATTAGAAATCTCTATAAATAAATCAAGAACTAACAAAAAATCAAAAGCTTTCTCCTTATCTGACCAAGCAATAATAAGGAAGATAAAGTAATTCGAAATTAAGGAGATGTTGTTACAAGATTTTAAAGATCGTTTCCTTAATCTATTTATTTTTGCTTCTCAGTCTCTTCCATGTAAGTTTCCATTGAGAACAAATCTCCATGATATGTGAGATTAAATTTAGGGTTGACTCATCCATATTGATTTCACAACTATAAACTTTGCCAACAATTTTAGCAATTTCTCCAAAAAATTTAGAAAAAAAATTTATTTATCATTTGGAAGCATGTCAATGAATTGATAAGAAACTGATTAATAACTTCCATATCCCATGTCTAATTCTTGTATGTGATTGCTTTAGACCATTTCTCCAAGATATTGTACATTTGGCATATCAAAATCAATAATCATGTACATTGTATTATCCCAAAGAGTTGAATAGTATATAATTAAATCTTAGACCAAGCCTTGCACATATTCCAATTTGCACAACCAATTATCTAAAGTAACTTGTACTTTTAGTTTTACTTTAAATTCTTAGAATACTTGGTGGAGCCAATTTATGTTTTATTTGCTAGTTTTTTAATTTCTCAAAAGGATCGTGTGCAACTTTATGCTCAGACAATTTGGCTTTGATAATATTGGAGAAATCATTAAGTGTTTTTATGATATTTCTAAATTTGATTAAATTTCTGATAAAAATCATCTTGCGACTCTTTAGTTGATCATTTGATATCACATCTTCATTTTATAAAAATTCTAAACCTGTTTGTTTATCCTGCAAATCTTTGACCTGTAATATTGATTGATTATTTTATGACCCTTGTCAATTGTGAATCAACAACATTTTTTGAGTGTCTCCTGTAGCTTTTCATTTTCATGTTTCAAATGGTTTTCAAGATCATCAAATTTATATTGTTGTTGTTTCTTTAGAAGATTCATCCATTGTTGTTGTTTCTTTACAAGATTCATCCATTGTTGATATTCTATCTCACTAAGAGATTTTTTTAGTTGTGGCCTATCTTCAAGAAAAATAATATTTCTTCTTGTTGTTTGATAATATCCTTGACATTGTTGACAAACCATTTATTTGCATGGGCATATGCACCAATCGAATATGCTACCTAATTTTCAAATTCTTCTTGTTTTTAAGGAGGTTCTTACATTTGTTTCATTTTTCTTTCCTTGGGCCTTCATTTAATTATAACTTTCCTAGAGCTACTGAAAAAATATTCACTTAAAATAATTGCTTCTTATTCTATTCGCTCAATAGAATCTACATAAATGATTTTAGGGGAAGAAAATTTTGGATAGGTTAATAGAGGGGTTTAGTTAATGGTAGTAGTTGTAATGACCCTTATATTTTCTTATGACTAATCTTTTTGGGTCTCATATTTTCTTTGTGTCTACAAATCCAAGGAAACTCTTTGATCATGTTTATTCGTTCCTTAATAATTGTTTACCATATCTCTATTCACTCTAACTCTATCGTTGACTCTATGATTGTTCACCTTGTAATTGTTGTTGTTGAAATTGACTGTTAATTTTGTTGATCTATATTTTTATTGATGTCACTATGGCAATATTCTGGGATACCAAATGATGATGTGAAGCCAAGGAGAAGCAGATTCGCGAAGCAACCAGAGCAAGAATCCAAGGAGGAAATCCATCAGGGGAGCCATTGGAAATACATTGGAAGAAGAGATATCGAAAGAACAGAGAAGTGAAAAGAAGTCACAGGAGCTAAGAACCCAACAGTGCTATTGGAAATCATAGGAGTGAAGAGAAGCCACATAAGCGAGAACCCAATAGTAAGGGCCGAAAGGAAGAAAACAGTGATATCGAAGGAGCTAAGAACCCAACAGTGATATCAACAAAATATCCAATAAAGAACCAAATCATATCATATCGAATAAAGCTCTAATTGTGACATATGTTACGGACCTGGTACGACTATCAAAATAGTTTTATTGAAATATCGCATCCACCGCGTCGCAAGTCTTGAAGTCTTGTTACATTCAAATCCTTCGATCGCGATATGTATTGCGGACCCGATGGTTCCATTGCAATACACCTTGATACAATATCACATCTGTCGCAAATCGCAAACCATAAAAGTTTATTTTGTATCACCAACCCAAATATGTCGATTGTGATATGTGTATTACAGACCCATTGTACCATTACAATACACCATTATGTTATATCGTGTCTGCCTCGTCAAGAGTCATATCACGAGTCTTAAGGCTTAACACAGCCAAACCATCAGTTGCGATAAACCCCCAACCTGTCGATTGTGATAATATTGCGGACCCGCTGCATCATTATAGAATGACTTAATTAAATATCGGATTTGCAGTAATCGCAAATTTCAAAGGGATGTCAAACTGCCGATTGCGATAGAATTGTGGACCCAATGGACTTATTAAAAATACTTTATTAAATATTGCATCCACTACAAGGTGATATGTGAATATCAGTGATATTGAATGTTGTGATTGCGGGATTCTCGTGAAGTTGCGATTACAGGATTAAAGCCATGACGTGGCATGTGGGGACCTCTATTAATATGGATTTTCTTAAAGTTGTGATAGCAGGAGTCTTATGAAATTACGATTGTGATAAAGTGGTGGACCCAACAATTTTATCAAAATAGTTTAATATAATATCGCATCTGGTAGGGGCAATCGACCATCAGCTATGTTATGGGCACGACTTGTAAAAGACCTCTGAAAGTTGCGATTGCAATTGAGGTAGTGATGTGGCATGTGGGACCTCCCTTTGGGTATAGCCTCTCTTATATGGTTTCTGTGAATAATCAAGTCTATGCATGAAAGACTCTTCGATATGTTTTAATATACAAGTCGGCCTCCTTCCAATAAACATGTTTTTTTTTGTCACTGGTGAAACCCATATAAATATAAGTTAAGATGTATCATTTCTAACGATGGATGGTGTGCATCAATCATAGAAAAGAACGAAAGTTCAGAACTCATGAACATGAAGGAACAGTAGAAAGAAAGTCGAAGGTCGAGTGAGCGTAGAGAAAGCCGAAGGTCCCGCAGAAGACGAACATAAAAGCATTATGTTGATTGGGTTAATCATTGAAAGTTCGGACTTATAATGAATTCGTAGAAGCACAAACCGCGATCTGTTAAAGGGACTGCATAAGACAGGGTTGTTTTATAATTGTACACACAACCTGAAGCAGCGACAGTGACTCTTCTAAAGCAATTTCTCCTAAAGCAATTATCACAACAGTTATAACAGAGGTTTGAAATAGAGAGTTGTGTGTGTGCAGATCATTAAAGATACATTGACGATTGTGTAAATACTATTGAAGACCATGGTGTGTTAGTCATCATGATGTGACTTGGAGAATCTATTTAGGCAATATGAAGAGTTGTGAAGACTTCTTCATATGAAGACAAATCGTCATTGATGTAGCAGTGAAGTTGTAGATTGACATAATTTAGTGAAGAATATTTTGGGAGAAGAGAATTACTATCAAACATATCTACACAAAATATAGCAGTGGGTTGGAGCCAAGAGGGTTGGTGCCCTGAAGGTTGAAGCCTCGAACAAACAAGGTTGGTGCCTTGATAAGATAGTGTTGGAGCCCTTGGGGTTGGTGTGTTATAGCTCTGATACCACTTGTTATGGCTCTAATACCACTTGTTATATATCTGACCCAGAAATATTATAGATCTGATATGAATATATAAGACAATGCAAAGAAACCCAGAAATAATATGAAATGATTCTTTATTGATCAAACCCTTAAGGTAGGGCAACACCATACATTCACTCCTTAAGGAAGGAGAACACTCCACAAGCCATATGCTTGCTCATACAATAATCCTTGACACTATTCCTTGACATCTCTCCATGTAGAGTCTCTAGCCCTCTATATAGGCCTCATACATACAATACCATGGATCATTACCATGGTTCCCTCATACCAATTGAACTTCTACCATGGGCCCATTACATATTACTAACTACTTGTGGTCCCTTACATGATATGGGTTAACCACCTTATTTATTACTATGGCCCATCCCATTTTACATTATTATTACCTTGGGTACCTCCCTTTGTACCCCATATTACCCCCCCTAGGTATATAACATTCCACCCCCCTTAGCATGTTTCGTCCCCAAAACATGGGAGGAACACAAATAATAAGATCTACTCAAAAGAGTAGTCCACTAGTACCATGCTCATGCATCTAGCCATCCAAGAGAAAGGTGAACCCTCGATCTCACTGGTGCCTCGCTCGCTTGAGATGGAAGTTGATCATGGTAGCTCTTCTTTGTTGATGTGTAGTAGGTGGACCTTCGCTCCTCTCTATATGTCCTGCGGGGGTTGTTGTCCTTGTGGCTAATTTATTGCCATCTTGTTGGTTGTTTTCTTGCTGGGTGGTGTGGGTGGTGATATGCTGACACTGTATCTTTCTTTAATTCACCACCTAATGGAGCCTGACTGTTATGTTGTGGTGCTTGTTGTAGTGTCTTGTCTTCCAATATTAATTCAACCACTGAGCCCTCCTCAGATGTATCAGCACTTGTAACATTTTCTGCTTCAGCCTCTGTTTGTGTTTGATTGTCGATCATCACTGGCTCATCATCTAATATGTCAGACCCTGGAACATCTTCTGCTTCAGCCTCCTTGGACTCTACCTGTTTATTAATGGAAATATCATGTAATATAATTTTCTTCTTTTTATACCAGAGCTTTAGGAATTCCTTTTGTACATTAATATTGATAATACCCACTAATTCCATCCAAGGGTATCCCAAAACAACATCCATGTTATCCATATCTGAAGTATAAAAATCACCATGCAACACATACTTATCCATAGAAAACTTCAAATCCTTATAAATTTGAACATCCTCATCATCAACCTGTGTATTTTTAATGTGTTTTGTTGGAACTTGCAATTTTTTTGCCAAATTAACATTGATAAAATTATGCTTGCAACTAGGATTGATATAAACAATGATCTTCTCTTTCTGAATTAATCCATGAACCTATAATAAGGATATACCAGTAGGAAATAGACCCACATGTTTCTCCTTATCTTGTTTTCTGGCATGAGACCATCTGTCTAAAAGTAATTTTTCAAATTCTTCATAGGGCAGGTTGAAACACTTCTTTTGGTTAAGTAATTCCCACCATGTGGCTGCCTCATCTTCAAAATGAGCCATTGCCACCCATTTCCAATTGTGTCTAAATAACCTCTTGTATTCATTTATGTGTTCTTCAATAGTAGAACCATTATCTTTTCCTGCAAAAGCCATGAAGAGGGTTTTGAAAAAATTCACTTACTTGGCGAAAATTTGAAATTGTCACAGTTTAGTCAATATTGCTCAGAATCCCTATTATGACATGTTTTTGGAAATGGAACAATCATTCTGCATCTGCCCATGTGATAGAAATCTTGATCCAAGCATTGGACCTTTAGATCTGCGCTACAACTCTCCCGCCGTCACCAAAATTTCTGCAAAAAAAGAGTTGATTTTAAATCAGCAATACCTCCCTCATCCAAACTCCGATTTGACTATTTTTTTTTTGAAATTGAGTATTTTTTCACAAAGAATCCAAATCTACAATTATATTTTGCAGATCTTGCACCAGGATGTTCAGATCTGCGCCGCAAACTCGCTGCCCTGAAAAATTGTCTACAACCCCACTGAATCAGCGATATCTCCTTCATCTGAAATCGGGTATTTTTTCACAAAGAATCCAGATCTGCAATTAGAGTTTTCAGATCTTGCACCAAAACATACAAATCTGATCTGCAAACTCACCGCCCCCGAAATCCTGCAAAAATAATATAAAAAAATCTCCACTTTTTTGCCCAAGAAAGTACTTTGATACCACTTGTTATAGCTCTGATACCACTTGTTATGGCTCTGATACCACTTGTTATATATCTGACCTAGAAATATTATAAATCTGATATGAAAATATAAGACAATGCAAATAAACCCAGAAATAATATGAAATGATTCTTTATTGATCAAACCCTTAAGGTAGGGCAACACCATACATTCACTCCTTAAGGAAGGAGAACACTCCACAAGCCATATGTTTGCTCATACAATAATCCTTGACACTATTCCTTGACATCTCTCCATGTAGAGTCTCTAGCCTCTATATAGGCCTCATACATACAATACCATGGATCATTACCATGGTTCCCTCATACCATCGAACTTCTACCATGGGCCCATTACATTATTACTAACTACTTGTGGTCCCTTACATGATATGGGTTAACCACCTTATTTATTACTATGGCCCATCCCATTATTACATTATTACCTTGGGTACCTCCCTTTGTACCCCATATTACCCCCCTAGGTATATAACATGGTGCCTCAGAATTGGAAGGATTGGTGTCCTTGGAGTTGGTGCTCCTTAATCCAAGGTTGGTGCCTTGACAAGACAGGGTTGGTGCACTAGAGGTTGGAGCCCTATATATATATATTGTACTTGATTTATTGTAAAGGTTATATTAATGAAAGTATTTATTCTTATTGTTCATTTTGTGTTCTAAATATAATTGATTTAACTAGTAAAAGTAACAAATGAAAAGAAATATTGATTCACCCCCCTCTCAGTATTTCCAACAAATTTCAAGTGTACTTCCCAAAGACATTTTCTTATGACATTGAAAAGATAGTATATATATGTGTGTGTGTGTGACATGTGTGTGTGATTAAAATCCTCTAGAAATTCTTCAATTCTTTTAATGACCTCTTGATATCATTGACCTCCTTGAAATGCCTTGTCAAAATGAAAATATTCGTGATTATATACCTTAAAACCTTTTAAAGTCTTACAATTATCCTACACAATGTCTTTTGAAATATATAAGCTTAGTTTATAATTTCAAGATGCATTGTGTCAATCTTGGCATGTTTGGCATTTGATAAGGTATATGTGCCTAATTTGAATGGAATGAAGGCCAAACCCTCTTGGAAGTAGCAATATATGATCTTGAATACATGTGCTCACTACTTGATAGACTATTTCTATGAGTACTAACCTATCAGAGACATACCTTAAAAGTGCATAAGGATGGCCATCACATCCATAAATCCTAATATATATAAGTAAACAAAATCATCAATAAACCAATCTTCAGTATCAAAAACTCTCCATAATATATTTTGTAAATCCGAGAGGTGGATGGTTGAATAAAAGTTCATGTAATGGAATCATGAAGTTGTTGCAAATCACATAAAATCAATCCTTTGTTTTGACATCCCATAGTTTGCAACAATATAAATGAATTGGTTTTTCAGCAAGAGACCAACTCCAATTCCTTCAAGGAAAGAGTTTTCTTGCACAAACTGCATGTAACAATCCTGGTTTAAAATTCATGTAAAAAAAATATAAGACCACGGTCATCGGACATGTATTCCAAGCTAAATGGAGGGAAAAGCAACCTAGTGGGTGTTCATTTCGGTTATTATGGCTAAAGGAATTTGCCAAAGACAATGATTAAGGCTTTGGAAAGGAAAAATGGCATTTTGGCACATTTATTTACGAAAATAATAGAAATTAGGAGAAAATGAAGGTGAAAGGTCACAGGTTTCATGTGAGGAGGAAATTGAAGGAAAATAAGGGAAACTTAATAAAATAGAGGTCTCATTGATAAAAAGGCTTCTGAGGATCGGTTAGCAAGCTTTTGACAGGTTTTGGTGGACCTCACTTCTATTTTCTCTCTCTCTCACTCTTGGACACTTTAGAGTTTTCTTGGAGCACTTTGGCATTGGATCAAGAAAGGAAAAGAAGGCAAGAGGAAGGAAGGAGCAAGCAAGGAAGAGTAGGATCAAGCTGCGACAGCAGGATTCTTTGCACATATTGATTTGCATGTGTGTTTTCCTTGCTAGGTTTGGCATGCATGGTCTTGCATGTGGTTCTCTGTTGTTATAGCATGACTTTTGTTAGGTGTGATAGTGTTTTCAGCATAGCCTTGCCATTTTTTAATAGCCATGGTGTGATGGGGTTCTCATGTTTTGGTTGAGTTGGATTGCCGAATGGATTCAAAGTTGAGTTAAGTGGATCTTTGAATAATAGAACACATGGCCTAGTAACCCCTGAACCGGAATGTGGTTTGCGGTAAAGTCGGATTTCGTGTTGCCTCGATGGGCCTAGGAATCCTCGACCAATTAATGGCGAGATATACGGTAAAGCCTAGAGGTGAGTGCTCTCCATAAGGCCTAGTAATCCCGGGATGGGATATGCGGTAAAGCCTCGAGAGTGGGTCTCGGTTTAGGGCCTAGTGATCCAGTGTGGATTGCGGTAAATCCTAAGAGACTAGGAGAGAGGAAAATTCCTCACGGTGTAGGTGGAGAAATCCAATGGCATCCATGCTTTTTTTGTCCTAGTGATCTAGTGGAGATCATGGTAAAGCTTGTTCTTACATGTTTATTGCTTGGCCTAGTGATCGAGGATGGATTGCAGTAAAGCCTGGTTTCTATTAATGAGGGTGAGGTGGTTTAGCCTCAGGATGCCCTGGTTGGTTCTTTTAGTTAGGTTCCCACACTCATGCTTGAAATATGGCACGAGGGTGATTAGCTGAAGAGAGATTTGGCTCAGCCAATCTATGGTCAGGTGGAACGTGGTAGTCCCATACCGAGTTGGCTTCTGCATTCATTAATAAGAGATTCTTTCCTTGGTACCTTATGTGTAAATGCACTTGTTCATAAGTGTATTTTATGGCTAATGTATCCCTGATATTTCTGTTGTTATTATGATGGTTATAAGCATGTATAATGATAGTGATGATGTATGGATCTCCTCATGTTTTTACTTGTAAATGAATGAACAATGTATCTATGACCTAATAGATGATACTGCAGCTAATGATATAAGGGAACGATGTTTCCTAGTGATTCTCAAATAAGTATGAGACCCCTATTCTCAGATATGTTGTTTAAACATGTAGATTGCATATATGTGACATGTTTGAAGAAATTCTTGTCATGGCTAGTAGGGGTCCAGTCAATCCCTTGTTCAACTGATTGCATTTGCATCATTATTCTATTATTATCATTTTGTTTTGAAGGTGTCATTTAGTTCTGGGAAGTGACCTAGGCTTTGGACTTAAAAAAGTGGCTCAAATCCTAAGGATGCAGGCACAACACTAGGAAAAAAATTCCTTGGACAATGGCATACCATGTTGTGGGAGTGTCTAGAGCCCTCTGGACACATGCATACCCATATCAAGGGAGCATCCGGGAGTTTAATGGTCTAAAACTTTAGTGGGACCCAGGGGCTGATTCCCTGAGAGGTTAGGATGGTTATCAGGAGTCATGTTACTGATGTGGAAGATTTGTATGGTGTGTTTCCGTTGATTCCACTTCCTTAAGGTCATCTAAGAGGTTGAATCCTATCATAGTAGCCTCTTGTCACATGTTTACCCCGGTTGGTCAGTTACTGGGGTAGATGTGGGAGGAGGGTGTTACACTGCATCCAATAAATATGTAGACATGTAAATTTGTGGGATAAAATAAAAGAAGTTGATAATATCTTTTGAACCTGTTTCTTCAAATTATTTGATAAAATTACTGCCCAATTGAAAAATTTCCCGGTTTCTTTAATACTCGATGTAACAAAGGTACCCATTCTAATTTAAATTGAAGTTTATTAGGTTCTTCATAGAGTCTATACAACATTGCAACAACTCTTGCAGTGACCACTTTCATGTGGTTTGGTATAATTGTCTTACTTTAATATTAAAATCAACATCCTCATACCACCAATCCCTCATAAGTTCTACCATTTCTATCTCTATTGTTATGACTTCCTTACTCATGAATTCACTAAGGAACTGATCATCAACCGTAACTTCAGCTTGAGGTAATTTATACATGTTTTCAAGATATTTAGGTCAAAAATAACCTACTTCCTTTGTCAATTACAACAATACATGCTTGAATATCGACATGGGAAATTCTCCAACATATCATGTTTGAATTTTGAATGAGATTTGGCCTAGTTGCAATCTTGTGAAGGGTTAAGCATCGAATGCCGACAAAACCATTAGCAGTGTCTTGTTCCTCTTTTGAGAAATCCCCTTTTTTTCAGCAATTCAAAAATTGCACTCCAACTTTTGCATTTGATGCCAAGTTTATTTGAGGTGTTCGAAAAAAGCGTTGAATTAGGGTTATTTTTGTCATCCTCAAGAGGGTCGCCAATCTTTGCTGCTTTGTTTTTGCCTTTCAGATGCATTTTTCCCACTCTTGTAACCTTGTTCAAAACAAACTTAAAATAATAGTTTTGCTATAAAAATAATTAAATTATTCTACCAAATGAGTTTAAAACTACGAAACTATAAACTTACATCTATTGGAATTAAAAATTGGGCATTTAATTGCAAGGATTAATTTTGAAAAATATTGAACCTCAAGGGTGAAACACTTGCAAGAATGCAGAATGAGTAGTGAAAGCAAAATGGATATTTTTAATAGTTATCAAGTTCATTAAGAGTCATTTATAACCTTCATCTACCATGAGGCCAAAAAATAGTAACAACCAAAAATTTCTTTCAAATTTTGAATTTACACGATACTTGTTAACATGATACTAAATTTCATGCCTAAACCATTTGTTTAACCATACATTGATTAATGCTAATCTATATTAATTACAATGCTAATATTGAATTAGAGCTTAATTAATCTTGATTGATGATACTAGTTACTTAGATACAAGGATTTTATAAAAAGGAATGAGAGTTCAGGGTTTGTCAATATTCCACTGTTCTAGTATATATTAATCAAAACATTGTATACAAGAGATTTTTGAAGAATGATGGAAGCGTGATGTAAGGAACCGTGACAGGTGATGCCAAGTGGAGGGAACATGCCATCCAAATATGACGTTTCTAGGCTACCAAAAATACAAAAGTACATACCACATGTCAGTGTACACATAAGCAATTTCCACATGTTAGTGGACGTGTCAACAACCACCACAAGTCAATTACTAATTGGATGATCAAGCTAAAGGTGGCATGCGTATTTGTCACACTCGAACACCATAATACCAAGATTTCATTGAAAGGAGCCTTTATAAAAAGACTATTAACGAGCAAGTGTGTCCATCACACTGGAAAACCAAAATATTGTGAAATATGACTTTATTATAATCTATAGTATTCACATTTATTAGCAATTAAAACTATGTTCATTAACACAAAAGTCATTGTCACACCAATGTATCAGAATAGCGAAGTTTTAAAAAGTCGTGAAAATAATAAAAGCACGATGTAGTAAAGAAGTGGCTTTATGACTTTATTGTTGTTTAGAACAACAATATAAGATCTAGATTATGTCATTGCAAACAAAAATAACTTTATAAAAGTAAATAAATTTGAAAAATATAACAAAAGTTTAAAAAATATACCTATTATTTTATTAAATGTATATAATAATGGGAGTAGTAATTATATAAATTATAATAAGCCAAAGAGATGGTTCAGAACACAACTCTCTCTATTTTTCTCTCTTTATCCACTCTCATTCACTATGTTCTACTATGGTGTCATAACATAAAATAACCAAAATTTTAAACTTTTTCCAAGATACTTGCATAAAACCTAATTTTTGGCCACAATACTTTGAGTTTTCATGTTGTCCTGTAAAACCAATTCTCACATTTGCAAAAACATTCCATTCTTAAGCATGTCCATCTACAAGCCAAGAAATGTGGTTAAAATCCATTCTATTTTTATTTTAAATTCATATATATTATATATATATATATAATATATATAATATATATTATATATTATATATATATATATATATATATTATATACTCCTATTGTCAGCCAAATCACCCATGCAATAGAACACGATGTACAGCCTTGCAATTCACCATGACACACCACACACACATATATACACACGGTTTATTATTTAAATAGATATATAATTTATTATTAGATGTGGAATTATTCTGGATGGAGAAAAAACAGGGACGATGAAAATCTTTCCAGTAGCGCTATATCTGTTCCGATGGCGTGTTAATTCCCTAAACAAAGGCTCTCAGAGAAGGGACATGGCGAGAACATAAATTGGCAGCTGGAATCAATATTTTTAACCCTAATCTCACTGTGCAAACATGCTACAACGTTGCATAGGCATTGAAACTCTATGTGAATCCCAATGATTGGGATCATTGTTCCAATACAAAGCTTAGAACGTTTTTTTTTTTCAATCTAATGATAAAGAATGCTAACAGGGAAAACCAAGGAGGATTTAAACAGCCTTGATAATATGAAGCGGAAGACACCTGGTTTACTTAAAGTGACGCTTAAAGAAGGCCAAAAGTTGTGATCAGGATCACCATAGAATACTAGTTCACTCACAAAAAGTTGCATCAAAGGCCCATCATTACCAAACCAAGTGCATTCCAACTAATCCTGATGGAAGTGACCAAATTACTGCTCGATGCAGTTCAAATTCTCAAGATCACATGCATTCTTCAATAGGTGTCACACTTCTTCAAATATTTTCAGGAAGGACTTGATTTGTTTCATTCTTACCAATGTTGACTGAGCATTCAGGTCTGAGTGTCGAGTGAGTGGGGAGCAGCACCGACAGTGAGCAATGTCAACCGAGAGCATTGAGAGCAATAAGGGCGTTGAGAGTAATAAGTAGTGCCAACCGGGAGAGTTGAGTGCAGTTCTAACCGACTATTTTATTTTGGAGAAGGGGAAGAGGGCAAGCAAATAGATAGGGGCAAACACAGGGGTGAGACATAAGATAACCAGTGGGACCAAAGAATGATCAAAGGGATCTAGCGCTGGTTGAGTATTTTATTTTGGAGCAGGGAAAGTGGGCAAGAAAACAGACAGGGGCAAACATAGGGGCGAGACATCAAACAACCACTGGGACCAGAGAAAGCTCAGAGGGACACAGTCTTTACAAGGGAGGTTTTCTCCTTTTTCTTTTCCCTCTTGTATGATTTAAGTTGTGTTTATCTCATTTAAATTGGCACAAATTAATTGTGACCAATATAAAACTAAAGAAAAACACAATAAAACAAATATGATGGTTAATATGGAGGACCCAGAGGAAATGTTTCCATTGTTGAGAGAGGAGTCCAACATAGAGGAGACACAAATACCACTACTTAACACAGCAGGAAACAAATTTGCAAACTATTCGATCATTGTGGAGGGGTTAGGGTACAACGGTGGTTTAGTGAAGGGTTCACTGCCATTGCTAAACCTTGTGCATCAAGTAGGTGGGAGCTCTTATTGGAAACCCAACCTTCAACTCGTTAATGGACCTTCATTTCCTCACCCTGCCATAGATTCAGCAGATTTTCATGGGGTTCTTCTATGGCAGATTTTCTTCAGAAGGGCACCTACATCACAAACGAGAGATTGGTTTTTGTAAACGCAAAACAATATAACGGGATTTTAAGGCATAGGAAGATCTAAAAACTAAGGCAAACACCTAAGAAAAATGTCACATTGATCCTGCCGAAAGTAAACAATAATCTAGCAGGACGTCTCAAACCACTATAGGGCAGAGAGAAGCTAGTAAGGGTTTCAAATCAAGTTTGAATAGAAGAGAGGGCTTTGTAGCAAACAAAGAAGATAAAAAAACATATAAGCATGACAACAAAGGTGTATATATTCCCACATCAACACCATTAATCTAGTCATCGGACATGAGCATGTAAAGGAGACTTGAAATTTTAGAAGCGAAAAGGTGGTATGAAGGCAACAAAGTAAATGAAATTGTGAAGTTCAAGGGAAAATTAGAGAGGGAAACCAAAGCTCTTAAGGAACAAATCGTAAACATGCAGGGTAAAATTGAAAAAGGGCAGCAAGAAGTGGTTGCCTTGAAACAAGAATTAGAGCAGACAAGGGTAACCGACATTAAGAAGTCAAAATTGGTAAAAGAAGAGAACACAACACAAATAAAGGAGATTCAATTAGCATTGGTTGAACTGGAAACTAAAGAAAATCAACTAAAAGATCGGATAGAAGAGGCTAATGTTGGAAAATGTAATTAGGTTTAGTCTTCATAATTGTAGTTGAAGTCAAAATGTAATATACTTGTCAAAAGAAAGAAAAACGAATTTTATTATTAAATTGAATTAACTTGTTAAAACATGGGTTTCATGTTTGGGTCAAATGTATAGGTCAAGCCTCCATTGTAGGCTTTAGGTTACTATCAAAGGAAATGTGTGAAGACTCCTCCATCCTTCAAAGTCTCCTTGTTGTTGAAAGAATCATCTTCAAGTCGGCTTCCATAAGATGAACTCATGTCGGCCTATATGAAAACACAACTGTTCAAAATCTCATGTCGGCTTATTTATATTGGACAAACAACTATATATACAGGCTTAGGGTCTTCGCATTACTTTCACCACAAGAAGTTAGGATATAATTTCATAGACAAGTTCAGTTAAGAAGCTCGAACTTCAAAGACAAGTTCGGATGAATCACAGAACAATTTCGGCCTACCTTCTGTGATACTAATGCAGATTTCAGTGAAGGATAAAAATAGATATTCGGTGATATGTCAGTGAATGGTTCAGTGCTATTTTCTGTGAAGATATCTCGATGTTATCACAATAAATGTTTTCCGGTGCTACCACAATGATTAGTTTCGATGCTAGCACATTGACAAAGTTTCGGTACAAGTATAGTGATATGGTTTCAATGCTATCTCAGTGAGCAAACTCAGTGTTATCACAACAAGGATGGTTTGGTGCTCGTTGCTATCTCAAGATACAAAGTTTGGTACCATTGCAAGGACTGAAGTGTAAAGAAGGATGGCTGCTACAGGAGCAAAGAACGATAGAACTGAAGAATGACATGACAAGGTTGACTAGATGGATGGAGGTAGTCTTGAATATAAGTTGTAAGGGTCTTGGTTGTCTCATCTTTTGACCGGGTTTTCCCCTGGCATCGTGCCTACATCTAGTGTTATATCCTATTTGTTACTTGGCATTATTCTTGATGATAAGAAAAGATAACTAATAAGAACTAATAATAAAGATGAAAACATCACAAGATAATGTCATAATTAGAGAAATCATTTAATTGCCCCCTCTATTGATTTCTCTAACAGCTAAATCATGTTCGCAAGTTGTAAGTGGGTCATCAAACAAACAAAAAGGAATCATTGAGAAGCAAAACAAAATTCAAATAAAAGAAGAACAAGACAAGCAAGGCAAGGCTACAAATATCATTATCAAAGGGTTGAGGGACTACGGGGAAAATGAAAGGACCGACATCTTAGCAAGGGGCTTCCTTAAATATCAATTGAAGTGGACAGGGTGTATTCATCAAGCAAGCAGGATCAGAAAGAAAGTAGAGGGAGGAAGAGATAGACATCTAAGAGTTATCTTGAGGAGTATAAAGTATAAGAATATGATCCTTAGAAATAAAGGATTGCTTAGAGGCACATTCACCTAGATGAGGACTTGACTCTTGCTCAACAAGATCAACAAAGAAAGGAGTGGGAAAAAGTGAAAGCAACAAGAAATGAGGGAAAATGGTCATGGTTGAATAATGGGAAAGCTCAAATCAATGACTGGTTCTCAAATAAGAAATAGGAAATAGGGGCCCATTAAGTTGGAATTGCAAAGGTTATCCATGGAGAAGAGGTTTGAGGTTGGGGCCCATAACAGAGGGGAAGGATATTATGATTCTTGTAGAAACGTATGAGCACGATGGATGCAAGGTTCCGAATTTCAAGGGTTACAAGATGATTTCAGTTTGGAACAAAGGAAATGAGATAGGCAAAGGACACGAAGGAGTCACAGTGCTAATAAGTGAAAAATGGGGTTGAATTGTAAAAGTAGAAAAAGAGGAATAAACAATGCATTTGGCTGCAAATAATAGAGGAGATTACTTTCAGGTTAGCGGCTTGTTACTTTCCCCCAAAAAACTCAAAGATATATAAAATAAGAAATTTAGACAACAAAGACTCATATGCCTCATTGAAGAGAGAGATATCTTTATTCAGCCCTCTTGGGGAAATATTGTTAATAGGTGACTTTAACGCAAGGACAACGAACAACCAATCCCTCTAGTTGAGCAATGAAGAAAGAGGAGAAAACAATCATTTATGGTTGGAAGAGGGGCGTGGTCAACCTTGGGAAAGGAATTCGAAAGATGAAAATGGGGGTGTGACGCACTTTGGGGGAGAATTATTGGGGCTTTGTAGTCTTTTTGGCATGGTTATTTGCAATGGAATGAGAAGGTGGCCAACTTTAGGAGGTATAACATGAAAAACTTGCAATGGTAAAAGTGTGGCAAATTATGTAATCTGCTCTCAAAGTTTCACCTCTAGACTGTTGAAGTTCGATAATGGGGGTTGTCCTATCGAAATGAAATATGATCATGTAGTTGTATTTGTTAAGTTAGATTTTTCCCATAGTAGTCCACACAATAGACAAACTCTTGGAATACAAAAAAAAAAATCTCTCTACAAAGGAAAAATCCTCATAAATCGGGAAAACAGAGAAAGGTTTAGAGTTGCTCTTAAACAGCGATTTCAGACTATAGAGCATGGCATGGCAGATAAGACAACCAATGAGGTGGGTTGTCATGTTCATTGCAGTTTTCTGATCCCAACAATTCATAGGGCCTTAAGTGCGTACAAAAGGTATCGCCCCAAGAAGGGAATTGAAAGTACTTTTACGGCAAATCCATGGTATGATGAAGAATACAAGGCAGCAAGGAGGTCTCTAAAAGAGAGAAAGTGGAGCAAAGAAAACAAGAAGAAATATGAAAAATTAGTACATTAAAATATATATATATATATATATATGGAAGAAGAAAGGAGTTAATATCTCTTAGAAATCACAACCCCGAGGGATTTTGGAAAGAGCTACAACAAAGGAGAAAGAAAATTGAAAACAATGTTACAAGTGGCCAATGGTTGGGGTATGTGAGGCTCATGTATGAGAGGGTACACGAGAAATATACTTACCTCACAGTGAACACTTCAGTGGAACTATTCACAGAGGATGATATCAAGGAGGGAATAAAGAATTTAGCAAGCGGTAAAGCAGAGGACATATACGGGCTTAAAGTTGAATTCTTAAAATGGGGAGCTGAGCTCCTTGCTCCTCATTTAAAAGGAATTTTCAATGGGATCATCCAGGATGGCTTTCCGGAAGAGTGGATTACTAGTGTGGTTATTCCTCTCTTTAAGAGTGGAGATATCAATAACCTCTCTGACTACCACACTATTATGGTAAACCCCCTCATGGGAAAGATTTTTGGGAGCATGATAGAGTGAAGAATTAGCAATTGGGAAAAAAGTAAGGTAAAAAGGGCAAAAGGACAAGCAGACTTTCGACCTAGACACTCTACCATTGACCACTATGTCACCCTTAGACATTTGATAGAGAAAGTTTGGGACAAGCAAGGTGAAACAACCTATTGTTGTTTTGTGGACTTCAAGAAATCCTTTGACACAATGCCTAGAGACAAACTATGGAACAGGATGGAAGAGTTGGGTATCCCATACGAGTACAAAGCAACAGTTCATAGACTTTATGAGAAGGTTAGAGCTAAAATAAAAACAAGCGAATGAATGTCTTAATGTTTTGGTAGCGATATTGGTGTTAAACAAGGATGTCATTTACCCCCACTTTGTTCAGTTTATATATTGATAAGTTGGGAGCTCGGTTAAGCAAAGAGGGGTTCATCTAGCAAGTTATGTGGTAAAGTTGCTTATTTACGCAAATGATCTTATCCTAATCTCAAAAACAATGCATGGATTAAGAAAACACTTAAAAGGCCTTAGAACACTTTTTTAAGGAGGTTGGGATGCAAGTGAACATTAACAATACCAAAATCATGATTTTCTCTTTAAGTAGAAAAGACAAACCAAACACTTTTCTTTTCGAAGGTAGTCCTCTAGAGATAGTGAAAGAGTACAAATATCTTGTGATTGAATTCCACAAGAAGCTCAATTGAGAGACTTAAAGGACGAAAAGAATTCAGGGAGGATGGAGAGCCTCATACTTATTCCAAAATAGGTGTAGAAAAGTTGAACTCAGGGGTTTAAAAACAAAGAAAGCCCTCTTTGGTTTATTGGTTGTGCCAATTGTTCTCTATGTTTGTGAAGTATAGGGAAGTAGCATGTCAAATTATAGTTGGAGGCAGTTAGAAAGAATACTAAAACAACTAATTACTAGCAATCTCAAAGTTAAAACCACAGTCTCATAGGAAATCCTTTTGGCTGAAGCAAATACTTTTCCATTGGAGGCAACAGCAATAACTAGATCTAGAAACATGGATAACCAGTGTTGGCCCAAGATAGCTATGGAAGAGGGATTAGATCGTAGGAAGAAAACATGGATGAAGCAAAACAAAAAGTGGATGCGTATGTGGAATATCAAGCTACATGAATTCCCTAGCAACAACGAAGAAATAAATAAATAAATAAATTGTGATGGAAAATTTTAGGACTGCCACATGGACCAATCACAATGGGCATAAAAAAGCATACTACATCAAAGAGTTCAATCCAAATTGTGACCATGGTGAGAAAACATATTTAGGAGCAGTTATTAAAGGAAAAGAAAGGGGGATAGTGACATAGTTGAGGACAGGGTCACATCACCTTAGATGTGAGACTGGTAGATGGAAGATCCCCAAGGAAGTTTAGGAAGAGAGAACTTGCATTTTCTGCAATAAGGATGTGGTGGACACGAAATGGTACTTTTTCATGGAGTGTGCAACATATAAGGATATCCGCATTCAATATGAAAACAATATAAATGTTGACAACATGCACCATCTATTTGACAATGATAAGATCAGTTAGATTGCTAGCCTTCTAGTCAAGATTCATGGCAGAAGATCCGACATTGAAAGGAATATGAAAATGAGTTAAGGTTGTTACTCTCTAGGTCCCTTAGGATGCCATTAAAATCATTCATTCATACACCGTTGACCGGTACATGCAAACAAAATTTGAAAATACAATGGTTGTTCGACATTAGATGTGACCGCTCTTCAACCAGGCTTTGATTTCATGAATTCTTCTATAGTGTTTGAGTTGACCTAGCCAAGGGATGACTTTAAGGGATCTTTTGCTACTCCATTGTCTGTTATATTTGATGGAATTGTTTGCAACAAGTGCCCTCAGAGGGTTAGTTGCACATTTGCAAGTGCCTTTGCTAGATGATAATCTTCTTCGAAATGGAGCCCCTTTTAATTCTATAAGGGTTCGCTTTGACTTGATGGAAAAATGTTTTCCAACCTCGAGATTCTAGTAATGATGTAGATGGGGAGCATGATTGCCTTTGGGCAATGCTTTCAACAGGACCAAATATGGGAGGTAAGTCGACACTTTTACATGATACTTGTTTAACAGTCATAATGGATCAACTTAGATGTTATGTGCTTTGGGAATCATGTGTCTTGTCACCAAAAGATATTATTTTGACTAGTCTTGGTGCTAGTGACTATAAAATCTCTAGGGAAAGTACATTTCTGGTTGAACGCATGGAATTTGCTTCAGTCATGCAATATGTGTTGAAAAATGTGTAGCTAGGTTCAGTCTTCATAAGTATGAAATGTATTCTTGTAAATTATAAAATAAAAAGAAATTATTATTGGAGCATGGGTTTCATGCTCAAGTTCTTTTATTTTATAGTTCAAGCACCCAATGAGTGCTTCTAGGGTTTGTCCTAGGTCTAAGAGTCATTGTCATATATTGAAGACCCCAATGGGCACATTGTATCTTGTAAAGAAAAATTATTTTTGTCTTTAAAGTGTCGAAATGCCCTCCAAGATCAAGTCGGCCTAGAAGCTGTCAAGTTAGCCTAATTGAAGAGCCACATTTACCCCTTGAAGAGGCCTATATAAAGAGTGGAACTCATCCTCCAAACAATCACTCACTCATCTCTCATTCTATGTGAAGAATATGATGAAGAAGAGGTCGAAGTAAGTCGAAGTTCTTGGGCTAGTTCTCACTCCCACGTGTTAGACGAAGATAGGGTTTCTACGCAAGGGTTACATCTAGTTCGATCTTGGAAGGAAGAGAGGAAAGAAGTCAAGCGAAGGTCACTTAGGGTGTCTCTCTAGCCCTAAGTCACAAGGAAAGGAAACCGAAGGGAAGAAGAAGATCTAAGTCTTCAAGTGTGGTAGCGACAGTTGCAGCAGTTTTCGGGCAGACAAAATTTTGGATCTGCAGTAGGAGGTCGAAATTCTTGTAGCAGGGGACCGAGTTGGTGGTTGATCTTGATCTTGGAGGGTATTTGTCTAAGTCACAAGGTCTTGTTATTTGTTAATTGAAGGATCTATAAGAAGAGGATATTTAAGGGTTTTCCCCTCAAGAGGAGGGGTTTTGGCCCTGGATTGCAACCTATTTACTGTGACACTATTCTTATTGTTTTGGTAGTTGTTTGATGTATCTCACATTATAATAATAAGGAAAAAAGGTAACACAAACAGTTATCAAGTTAAAGAGAATTAACATATTGATTTCCCTATTGAATTCTCAATATGTTTTCAAAGCTAAGGTTTGTTGTGGGAATCATGAAGATCTCCAATAAAGTGAAGAAGTTCATCAAGAAGATAGCGAGCCATCTCAAGAAAGGTATCAAGGAAGCATGGAATTTCTTATTTTCTTCAAAGAAGGAATCAATCAAGGAAAAGGATGAAGGTATCTTCTCGGCTCTCTTTGGCACATTCTAAGATGAAGACATTTGGATGATTGATAGTGGTGCATCAAGGCACATGACTGCCCATTCCAAACAATTGAAGACCTTATCAAAAGGAAAATCCACTTATTCAATGGAACTTGGAGATAACAAGAGTTATCCCGTAAAGGGTATTGGATCGACCTCTATAAAGTTGGATAATGGAAGCAACATCGACCTCAACAACATTCTATTTGTTCTAGGTTTGCAAAAGAACTTACTTTCCATTTCAAGCTTAGAAGATAAGGGAGATAGAGTAGCGTTCATTGATGTAAAGGTTGTTGTATGGAGTAAAGACTCAAGTATAGAACAAGCTAAAGTCATTGGCATTCAAGAAAGAAGACTTTACAAACTGATATCTCCTTTGGCCCAAGCCCTAGTTCACACTGAAATTAGCTCGTGTGAACTCTGGCATAGAAGATTTGGTCAGCTACATTTGAAGATCCTTCCAACTCTAAGTTCCATAGTAGATGGAATACCTGACTGAAGGAATATCATGAAGGAGTATGTAAGGGATGTGCATTGGGTAAGAATACTGAGAGACCATTTGGAAGCAGTGCTTCACAGTCAAAAGAAATCTTGGATCTCATTCACTCTAATGTATGTGGCTCTATGACTCCTAAATCACTTGGAGGTCATCTATATTATGTCACATTTATAGATGATCATTCAAGAAAGACCTGGGTTTACTTGATGGAAACCAAGGACGAAGTATTTACTAAATTTCAAGAATTCAAAGCTGAAGTAGAGAACCTTGCATAAAGAAGAACCAAGATACTAAGATCTGGTAATGGAGGAGAATATACATCCAAAGAGATTATAGCATTATGTAAGGAGTCTAGGATTAAGAGGGAGTTGATAGTCGCATATAATCCCGAGCAAAATGGAGTTGCAGAACCGATCAGGATCTACCTAAGTTTCTGTGGAGAGAATCCACGAAGACAGTTGTTTACATTCAAGATCGAAGTCCCCACGGGTCCATAGACAACAAAACTTTGAAGGAAGTGTTCACTAGAAAGAAGCCATTTGTAGATCATCTTCAGATCTTTGGGTGTCTTGTTTATATCCATATACCAAAGGACAAAAGAAAGAAGTTGGATCCATCAGGCATGAAGGGAACATTTGTTGGGTACAACAACTCATCGAAAGCCTATAGGATCTACATAAAAAAAGGACATCACATATAAGTTAGTCGAGATGTCATATTTGATGAAAGCATAGCATTCGAGAAATCAAAGGAACTTTCCATAGACTCTGATGATGAAGAAATTCTGGTATTTAAGGAAGAAGTTGACAAGGGAGAAGAAGAATCACACCATGAAGAAGAAGGTCACAGTGAGTATGTTCAACTTGTGGTCATCCCTAAAACAAGGAAAAGACCTAGGTTGAAATCTACACTACTTGATGCAGAAGGTCATGGGGCAGTGAAAGGCTTGTTTAGAGAAAGCAAGAAACCTAAGAGATATTTTGCGTATGATGCATACATGACAAAACTAATAGAAGCAGAACCATCCACTTTTGAAGAGGTTGTAAATAATCAAGAATAGAAAGATGCCATGAATGAAGAGTATCAATCTATAATGAAGAATGAGTATGGGAGATCATACCTAGGCCCGCAAACAAATCTGTGGTAACTTCCAAGTGGATCTATAAGATCAAACATGCAGCAGATGTAAGTATAGATAAATATAAGGCAAGATTTATGGCTAGGGGCTTCTCTCAACTATAAGGCATCGACTACGAAGAGACATTTGTTCCAACAGCAAGATATACAATGATTCATTCATTAATATCTCTGGCAACATCAATGGATGGAACATCCACCAAATGGATGTCAAGACTCCTTTTCCAGATGGCACAATAGATGAAGAAGTCTATATGGAGCGACCCTTGGGATTCAAAGTTAAAGATAGGAAGTCATATGCTTGCAAATTGAAGAAAGCATTATATGGCCTCAAGTAAGCACCAAGGGCATGGTATGCTATAATAGATGCATCCCTTTAAAGAATAGGCTTCACAAAAAGTTTTGTTGATCTGAACCTTTATATCAAGGTTGTAGATGGAGAACATGTAATCATTCTTATGTATGTAAATGATCTTCTCTTGACAGGTGTTGAAGGTCGAATTGAAGAGTGTAAGAAGCAACTAGCAGCAGGATCTGACATGAAGGATCTTGGGTTGATGCATTACTATTTGGGACTAGAAGTTTAGCAAGGACCTAATGAATGTTATTTGGGTCAAGGAAAGTACGTGATCAAGATGTTGAAGAGGTTTGACATGATGGACTGCAAACCTATGACCATTCTGATGATCACAAACTTGAAAAGACTAAGGAGTTCTAAATCAAGCCTTGTGGATCTTTCCAAGTATAGACAACTTATTGGTTGACTGATGCACTTGGTGAATACTCGACCAAACATATGCTTTGTGGTAAATGTTCTTAGTCAATTCCAAGTGGAGACGAAGCATGATCATTGGATAGCAGCAAAACATATTATGAGACATTTGTGAGGAACCATCCACTACTGTATGAAATATGGTAGAAGGAATGATGTCCAACTAATTGGGTATACAGATTTTGAATGGGGAGGCAGTGAGCAAGATGGAAGGAGCACTACAAGAGGATGTTTTAGTTTGGGATCCTCCATGGTCTCATGGATGAGTAGAAAGCAAGACACAATTGCTTTGAGTAGTGTTGAGGCTGAATATGTTGCAGCCTGTGAAGTAAGCAGAGAAGCAGTATGGTTGAGGAAGTTGTTATCCGACCTATTTGAAGGACCAATGAACCCTACAATGACATTGTGTGATAACACCAGTTGTATACGTTTGTCTGAAGATCCAATGTTTCATGGAAAGACAACATATAAACAACAAGTATCACTATATTCGAGAGCTAGTACAAAATGGTGTGTTGCAGCTACAGTATATCTCCACTAATGAGCAGGTACTTGACAATATTGATGAAATCACTTCCAAACAAGAAGCTTGTGTACTTGAGAGACAAGCTTGGTTTGGGTGATGTATCCTCCTTAATTGAGAGGGAGAGATAGACACTACATTCTTGTCTTCACTCAGGAAGAAAGAATGGAGGATTGGGTAACCATCCGACATTCAATACTCTTTGAGAATGTGGTAGGGCATTCAAGACAAGAGTAGTTGTGGACCGATATTCTTTGAGGACTAGCTATCCAAGATAAGAATAGTCCAAAGAAGGTCATACTCGGTGAACACCCGAGTGGAGTATGTACCTTGAGAGACAGTGATGATGTGTCTATAAATCATTGGTCTCACCAGCATTGTGCTCTAATCTTGTTAAGAGATAGAGATGTTAGTCAAGGCCTTGCTATGTGACAATGCTGGTTAATATGATGTTAGACAGATGGGTTACCAATCCGACTCTTTTTATGAGATCTCTTCGGATTGAGAATGACCATGTACCTCTTATGAATACCTCCCTACTTAAGAGGGAGTGTTGAAAAATGTGTAACTAGGTTCGGTTTTCATAAGTATGAAATGTATTCTTGTAAATTATAAAATGAAAAGAGATTATTATTGGAGCATGGGTTTCATGCTCAAGTTCTTTTATTTTATAGGTCAAGCACCCATTGAGTGCTTCTAGGGTTTGTCCTCAGTCTAAGAGTCATTGTCATATATTGAAGACCCCAATGGGCACATTGTATCTTGTAAAGAAAATTTATTTTTGTCTTTAAAGTGTCGAAATTCCCTCCAAGATCAAGCCAACCTAGAAGCTGTCAAATCGGCCTAATTGAAGAGCCACGTCTACCCTTTGAAGAGGCCTATATAAAGAGAGGAACTCGACCTCCAAAGGATCACTCGCTCATCTCTCATTCTATGGGAAGAAGAGGACAAAGAAGAGGTCAAAGAAGAAGGAAAAAGCAGAGACCGAAGGAATTCGAAGTGCTTGGGCAAGTACTCACTCCCACGTGCTAAACGAAGCTAGGGTTTCTGCGAAAGGGTTACCTCTAGTTCGATCTTGGAAGGAAGAGAGGAAAGAAGTCAAGCGAAGGTCACTTAGGGTATCTCTCTAGCCCTAAGTCACAAGGAAAGGCAAGTGAAGGGAAGAAGAGGCTCTAAGAAGAAGTTCAAAGTCTTCAAGTGTGGCAGCGGCAGTTGTAGCAGTTGTCGAACAAACAAAATTTCGAATTTGCAGTAGGAGGTTGAAGTTCTTGCAGCAGGGGGCCCAGTTGGTGGTTGATCTTGATCTTGGAGGGTATTTGTTAGAGTCACAAGGTCTTGGTATTCGTTGATTGAAGGATCTATAAGAAGAGAAGAGATTTAAGGGTTTTCCCCTCAAGAGGAGGGGTTTTGGCCCTAGCTTGCAGCATGTATACTGTGTCACTGTTCTTATTGTTTTGGTAGTTGTTTGATATATTTCACATTATAATAATAAGGAATAAAGCTAATAAGGAAAATAGGTAATACGAACAATTATCAAGTTAAAGAGAATTAACATATTCATTGCCCTATTGAATTCTCAACAATATGCAACACACGAGTCTCTTGTAGTGTTGGGTGAACTTGGTCAAGGAACTTCCACATTTGATGGATATGATATTGCTTATGCAGTTTTTCAAAAAATCGTGGTGTTCATGGTTATGGCGGTGACAATTTAAACTTTAGACTATAGTTGACATGATCATCATTTTATTAAGGGATGTCCCAATATGATAGGAACAATGGGTTTCTAAGAACAAGTAGAAAATTCCTACTTCTCAGAGATAAATGGGACACATAATCCTAATGGTGTTGATAGACCCCCTTATTATAACTTATTTCAATTCTAAAATTAGAAACAGTGCCACATTTCTGACATCACATCAGCATTAGAAGACCATATAGGTAGCAATTGAAAACAATTCAAAGGGATTCAAAGGAATAATTTTTAATAGGGTCAGAGGCATTGTGCTTTTGTAAATAAGCCTGAGGGACCTTTTTTCGTATTTCTTTGAACAAGGAATCCATTGGATTCACCCCTCGTATATTCAGGGCCTTGTTTCTTCCTTTTTATTCATTTTTGTTATGAATGTGATTATTGCAGCTTTCAGGGCAGGGTCCTTATATATTCAAGGGTTTACAAAGACAATTTTTGTTTCAGAGATTTTTGTAATTTCTAGATTGTAAAGTATTTATGCAATGAACAAAGTACAATTAAAAAAATTTGAGTTACATTCAACTTTTCCCAATGCCCTTTGAGTATATATTTTTAAAGTTGATCTTTACGTCATGATATGAGTGTTTATTGTTGAATTCGTTGTTTGTGACAAACCTAGACATTCATTTGTGGAATTCATCTGTTATTGCCCAACAAAATGCTCTTTTAACGTTTTAACCAAACAATGACTTCCTTACTCGCTATTAGGTTTGAGATTTATTAGTATCCTTACTTTCTTCCACCTTGCATTATCAGCGATTATGCTTCGCTAAACAAGACTCTGAGCCCACTGGAAAGGCCTTTGACCTTACAGGTTTGCATTTTTTTATCCCAAACTCCTGTCATCTCACCTCAAACCTTGTCGATTATTTTTTTCCGCCATAAATCTCACATTATGCTTAAAGAACAATTTGTTGCATAGTGACAGGAAGCAACCAGTTGTCACCGATAGCTAAGGGAGCCCCCTCTAGCCCAAGGGTCAACTTGAGGCCAAAGTAAAGTTTTAAATGCCTTGGCATAGTTCCTAAACAGCCAGGAACATCTCAAAGAACAACATATGGAACAAAATGCACTAGAATAGAATCAAACACCTTTTCCTCATAGTGCCCAGTGATAGGTTATAACACAAGCCGATAGCCATCTAGAGATTAAAATTTGGCCCATTGAACCCTCGATATGAATTGCAACTCGATCCTTTTAGGGACTTCTTCATGGTGCCCACTTGGCTAGCCCATTTACCATGAGTAACAATCACGATAGGTCAAGTTTCAAGAGGCTTAACTTTTGTATTTGAACTCTGATTCACGCAATTCTTACACTGTTGGAAATTTATTTAAATGTAGAATAGTACGAGGTGATGCACTAAAGCAGCAATGCTTTACCCCCTGAAAAATGTCATTTAAGGCCTCAAACAAGCTCCAAAATATTTTTGACCCAATTCTCCAAATTGTGTCTTGCCGCTAAAACTGCTCCTATAGCTAATTTCTCTAATTTTTCCACCATTAAAGCATCAAGATGGATGACATACAATATAATGATCAAATCCAAATCATTTTTCCATTAATATATATTACAGATTGGTTGAAGTGTATTGCAAATTTTCAAAAGAAACCACAAGCCTTATATTTTTGGGCCTATATAGGTAACTTAGGGATTCAAACCCTTGACACCATTGTTTGTAGCCACATGCTCTAATCCTCTAAGATATAGGCCCCATATCCATTGGATTCATTCCAAAGAATCCCCCTCAAAAGTGAAGGATTCCTCTCTTTGATTGAGATAAGAGGATGCGAAAAAGAATGCCACTATGAGCAAACATGGGTATTTCCTTATGTAAATGGGGCTAATTATGATATTTGGGCAAAGCACAACACTGCACTTCTTCAAAGCAAAGTTTGTGGATGTACCTTGTAAAAATCATTTTTCCATTATATTCCAAGCATGACTCCATCAATTTTGATTTTCAGCATGTCTAGATCAAATACACAAGCCCATTTCCCAAGGATTTATCTATGTGATCCTTCCACGCATACAACAATTGATAGTGCAAGTGTTATTTTTCATAAAATCCTTTTAACACCACCACATTTGGGGGTATTCTTTATGTTCCAAGGGTTGGTCATTTTATAGTTGATGTTATGGTTGGTGATCTGAGGCATTCTTCTTAGCTATTTAAGTTGGTTCATGGTGACATTTCTAGGACTTAGCTATTTAAGTTGGTTCATGGTGACATTTCTAGGACTAAGACCACTTGTTTCTAAGGATAAAGTAAGTGGTCTCTCATAATTTCCACTCACTAGTTCAGTCCTGATACATCCCACTATCCTTTATAGATGATCCTATGAATGACTCTACATATTGAGTTGGATCTATTGATTCCACACTGTGATATTGGCCTTTTTTGGATATAATATATTTAGTAGTGTCATCTTCACGAACAATGTGTGCCATCCGTTGCACCTTTAACCAACCAACATGCTTTAATGGATCCTTCTTTTACACCTATACTAGAGACCACCTTCATCAGGTTGTGGGACCATGTTGGTGTTAGATTTATAACATTCATGGTGACTATATCTCCACCATATGGCCCACATTCAACATCAAAGGGGAAAGATGTGTTGTGATTCCTTCTCTCGAAGGCCTCGTGTTCAGATTAAGGGGGGGCGTTGTGAATATGGGCAATCTTATTTTGAGGGGGGTATCCATAAACCCACTCACTTTTGCATCTTGGCCAGGGCTAACTTATATTCAATTTGTACATCCATAAACCCACTCAATATTGTATTCAAACTCTCTCAAGACTATTTGTGTTAGGTATCCATAAACCCAATCTCATATTATATTTAAACTTTCTCAAATACTTTCAATCTCTCTCAATTGCATTTGAGTTACGTATACATAAACCTACTATATTTTGTATTTCAACTATGATCAACCTCATATCGATTTGCATGTTTATAAGCCTAATCTCATTCATGTCAAGTTGGGTACTCATAATCCCACTCTCACTTGTATTTAGGTAGGTATCCATAACACACTCTCATTTGTATTATCATTATAATTGACCTTTATCAAGTTGGGCATGCACATAAAACCATTCTTATTTTTAGCTACAACTATATTTTTTTAGTCGATTCCCTATAAACCGTCTCATTTGTGTTTTATCATTCTCCATGGTCGCTTTCTTAACTTAAGGAAGGATGTTCAAATGATGATGTAATCTCCTCATATGGACATGGTCAACCACACTTCATTATTGTGTATTAGTGTGCTTCTAGGGTTGCTTAAAGTCAACTTGGTCAACACATTTATTATGTCCATGAATGATTATAAGCAACCTAGTCATTATGTGGGCCCATTACCCCTTGTGGGGGCCCTACCCCTTGAGTGGTGTATAAATACACTCTCAAAGAGTCATTTGTTAATTAATTATTCTAATATTCAAGCCTTAGCCTATGAGCACCATATCAAGCGCTTATATGTTGTTCTTGGGTTGCATTTTCTTCTTTCTAGCACAATTATGGATCAACTCTAAGGTGCTCTTGTTAGGGTTTCATGTTATGTTGCCATATCATTGTGTTTCTCCTTGTTTGTTATAAAGAGTGGGGCTTGCAAGTCAATCCCATTTGATCCCTTCAATCCCTTATGAATATGAATAACACTAACCCTTGATTGTCGTTGTCCCTTTCTCCCTTCCCTAGTCTAACACTTCTTGCTCAAGTCAACAATATGCATGCTCACTCATGTCCTTTACCTTTTACCCCCTCATCTAATCACACCCACTTCTCCCTCCCCCCCTACCACAATTCCTTTCATTTTCTATGCCAATAGAAGTGGACAACAAAAAGGCTATATATTTTACTCCAATGTATTTTTTAATTGTCTTTGACTTTACAAAGTTCAGCAAAAAAAGAAATTAAATCGTTGTAAACCTACCTTAAACAAACAATGTTAATTTCAATTAAGTTTAGTTTCACAATGAGGTTCAGCTTAGACACACTGCACAATATTAGGAAAGCCTTGGAGCAAGGCATTGACATTCTGGAACAGCATTCAATAATAACAAGCTTAGACACAATGTGCACAATATTAGGAAAGCCTTGGAGCAAGGCATTGACATTGTGGAACAACATTCAATAATAACAAGCTTAAACACAATGTGCACAATATTAGGAAAGCCTTGGAGCAAGGCATTGACATTGTGGAACAACATTCAATAATAACAACATTGGAGTTCAGAAATGGGAGGAACTAATCAGTCAAGTTGTAGCAAAGCAAATTAACACTAGTAATATAGCCTCAAATCAAGGAGCACTTAGTTTGGAATATTTCAAGTTGCATTTTAACCACAAGAAAGACATGGTGACCCAAATTTACATGAAGCTTTTTTTTGGGAGAATCCTCACCTCGGAAGTGAGATGGACATGGACATAATCAACTAGACGTCGACTCAAATAATTCCACTCACCTAGGAGATGATGGGCTATAGTCTAAATTTGTTTTACAAAATTCTAATTATTGCTATGTTATTGTGAAGTACATGTCTTGCACTAAGCACAACAAAACCATAATTTTGGCAAATGCAATTATGGCTATGCATCGAGATCTTTCTAATCTCCTCATATGTATGGTCATTTTTTGTACATAATACAAACTAGTTGGTATTGTCAAAGAAATTGAAGTGTCCCATGAATAATGACAACAATCTAAAGGAATGTGCCATAGTAATGAATAATGGCAACAATCTATAAGAATGTGCCATAGTAACAAATAGCTGCCCCATATCAATTAACTAGTTTAACATACCCAAAGCCTAGCATAATGATGAGAAATTTTTTAAATATACCACATATTTTATGAATCAACTTCAAAGATTTAATTTGGAGAATGAGGATGTCACGTTTTTGCAATTTTACATAAATTATGCCCTCTCTAATCTCTAATATAGAACAAAGACTAATCATTTCCATTGACATTATCTCCTCTATTTTTAATGCTCCAAAGTTCTACTTTTCTTTTTCTGGAGCCTTTTTACAAGGCCATATGAGGCAAAGTCCATGACTTTTACACATTATTTTTAAAAGCCTTCCTACATTCATATCATCAAGATATTACTATCCGTTATTTTCTGCTGAGAGTAACCACTTTTCCATGGGGAATTTAGTAGCGAATTTTAAATCCTTTTATTTAGCATGTAATTTATACCCTTAAACATTATACACCACCAAGCTCACCATTTCACATTTGCCAACCTACATGTGAAGTTGTACCAATGGTTCAAAGCATTCCTTAGTTTGTGGATGCTAATTTTCTGTTCACATGGAGCCTAGCGATGACCTCTATACATGACCTGATGCACCTTCGCTTCCCATGCCTTCCTTTTTTGCATAGATGAATCTAAAACAAATGCGGTTGTGCTATTTCAACCTTTATTCTAGTTTTTTTTTCCCTTGAACCTTTTACAGGGTACTATGACGCAAAGTCCGTGACTATAAGCCTCATTTTTTAAAAGACCCTCTAAATTCATATCAGCAAGATATTACTGTAACTAATTTTCTGTTGGGAATAACCACTTGTCCATGGAGACTTTATTAGCGAATTTTAAATCCTTTTATTTACCATGTACTATACGTTTCAAGATTATACAACACGAAGCTCACCTTTTTACATTTGCCAACATACATGTGGAGTTGTACCAACGTTTCAAAGCATTCCTTGGTCTGTGGATGCTATTTTTCTGTTCACATGGCCTAGCTATGACCTCTATAATTGCTCTGATGTATCTTTGCTTCCCATGACTTTCTTTTTATAATAGATGAATCTAAAACAAGTATGGTTTTGCTATTTTAACCGTTTTTCATTAAAATTTTCATGCAATAAAAACCACTCCTCGACAATAGATGAATCTAAAACAAGTATGGTTGTGCTATTTCAATCTTTGTTTTATTAAAAGCTTCATCCCAATAAAAGCTACTCTTCAACAATAGAGAGAATGCTTTATATATGTAATTGATGTCTTTTTATCCCATTAGAGCGGATAGATTCCATTTTTCCCTAGGAAGTTCCCACGAATCAACTCACATTCCTCTCGCATTGCTTACAATGAACATGATTTTAACTTGTGACCTTGTGTGTGTCTTTGATGTTAATGTTAATCCCATATTGTTAAATTCCATCATTCAACCTACAATGACTTCAAAGTTCCAGCTATGTTCCACTGCCATCGTATGTATGCTGTGAATTAGAAATGCACCCTATGATACTCATTTCATGTATTTGAGGTAGAGCAATTTCATGCTTGCTCTGCTCCCTTTTGAAAACAAAGGGAGATTACAAATACACAGGAAACTTAATGTTACCATGCTGATAACACTTCTAAGAATGAAAAATTACATATCTCACAATATACAAAAACAATTCTGTTGTACATTTAAGTCTCAACCGATTGCCTTGATCCAGATCCAGATCCAAACCCAAACCACTTGGCAACCATCCAGTTTATTTTGCTATTTCGACCTGACAGAGATAACGATGATAGCTGTGATACATCTGCACACGGAAGCTTCATCTCTGTTAGAAGCCATATACAATTTTCATAGCTTCCAACAAAACTATTATCAGAGAAACATAGAAATCTATAAGAAAAATCTCATATAAATAATAAAAGCTTCACAAGTAGTTGACCAGCATAATCTAAATTAGATTCTTATTCAGCGAGCAAATCTGCCTAAAGAAATAGCCAATGTGCCACAAGGCAGCGTATATTGAAAAAGATCCAAGCACAAATACATGTTCGAATTTAGTAAAAGGGATTCAAAGCAGCGTTGAAACAATCGGCGAAAATTGGTGAAAAATCGCAAAGTCACTGATTTTTCCTCCTCCTGAATAATCAATCCCCAAGTAAAAATCTTGATTTTTTTTTATTTTGAAAAAGTCGCTACTTTTTTTAAAAAGTCACAATTTTTTGACCGCAGTAGAAAAAGTCACTGGAATGGCGGGGCTTGAAAGGCAATTTTGGGCCTTTTTTTGTCATTTTGCTTTGTTGTTGTTGGAGAAGGAGGGAGAAGAGTTTGTCGTGATTTTCAAGGACGGATCGAGGGCCAAACAGCCATTATCATCACCAACAAAGATATTTTTGTGGATCAAAGGTTCAAGATCATTTGCCAAATCAACCAGATAGACTTCACTTCTTCCATTCATAGGTATGTTCTTAAATACCCTTGTCCCATCTTCCATACATTTAGGCATATGTTTGCTTGCCTCTTTGCCTACCAATGTTTTCCTTCTTTTTTTTTGTCATTTGCTATGATTTTTATGCCCATGAACCAATGCAAGGGTTTTCTCCATATTTGGACAGCAAACTTGATTATTTTTTTAGCTTTTTTATGCACCCTCTTATTGCCATTTTTCATTGCAAATAATGTAATTTAAATTTGTAAAAAATTGATTCTTTAAATGAGGAGGCTGCCATTTTTCATTGCAAATAATGTAATTTAAATTTGTAAAAAATTGATTCTTTAAATGAGGAGGCTGTTATTTTTTGTGTAGTGGGGGTTTAATGGCATTTTTTTGTGTTTTCGGTGCCCTAGGATTGAATTTTGAAGCTGTCCATTAAACATTTTCACTACATATATGTCAAATCCCTTAGACCCTGTTGACCACTAAAGTTGCACTTGAAATTTTTTTGATGATTCCATGCCCAAAGATACGTCAAAGGCTTCATGTACCTTCATAGTTCACTATATCATTAGAGTTTTTTTTAACTCTATTACTTATTCTCATCTTCTTCTCATGTTGTACTCAGATTCCACAAACTCTGCGGGATGATGTAAAGATACCCGTGCGATGATGTGAGTCATGTAACATACATACGTAACTTGGGACATTGTCATCAAATGAGTTTCCTCTGGGATGTTTTTTTACTTCGTTAATTATTAGGTACTTTCGAGGACTTAATAATTAATTGAGTTTTTTCCTCCAAGCATAACCCCAAAGTCGGAGTGCAGCTTGATGACGAGGCCTTGGGTGAGTTCTAATGTCTAGAGTCATTCTATATTACCATACTAGATCACTTGTAAAATTTCATTGAATTTGATTAGGTCTAAGAGTCAATAAATTTTTAAATTTTTCGCAAGGCAGGAATTTGAATAAAATTTGAATGTAAAATGTAATAAGTAATGTCTAGAGAAGTTGTATGGGGTATGTGTGCTCAAAATTACACCTCACCCACAAATTTCTACAATGGCACACTTTGAGGGGTAAAAAATAAGTTCTAGACCCTCGAAACCCATTTTTCCTAAGTTTTGTGGAAAATGCGGCAATAAATTAGCCCATCAATTAAATAAATAAAGAAATAAATATCCACACATGCTCAAAAGATGTGGAAATGAGGTGGAAATTCATCTAAAGGTCAAAGTTGAGTTACCAAGTGATGTGGACTCCACATTAGCCACAAATCAAATAAATCGATTTTTTGTGGAGAAGCCAACGAGTTCCAGTGACAAGATCCATGATTTGAGGAAGATAACTCGAGCTTCAAGGAGATATCATGCATTGACTTAAGATTGGATTAGAGTTTACTTGAGTGAGGTGGAAAGTGGTTTATTTGAGTGAGGTGGAAAGTGGTCTCCTATCGCTCCACTTCGCTCTCCCACATGTCCTCTCATATAATTCGAGCTCCCTCATAAAGGATTGCATGGGCCTTTAAGGAAGAAATCAAGTTGCCACTTAGGAAATTCGAATTTGCATGGAGCATTGGGATTCTCACCTATTTGTCTTGGGATTTTCACCATTTGCCTTGGGATTGACTCCCAAGATTCTATATAATAGAGCTATAGGCACTCACTATGTAACCATTGTTACTAGCTATTACGCTTGCGGAAACGTTGTTGCCTTGTACGATTTCAGAAATATCAATAAAGACTTTGGGGTTTCATTCATGAGGTGTTCATCCTTTTGGAATGTGATGAATTGTTGACCATTGATATAATTCCTTTTATTCATGTTTTGATCTAATTTATTTCCATATGTTCTTGTGGATTTGTTAATGTAGCGTTATCTTGCATTGACATTTGATTTAGAAATATGTTCTAGGTATAGAATGCTCTAGTTGGTTTCAAATAAATCTCTAGAGTTTCTTATCATTGTTTATTGCTAAATCTATATGGAACTAATTCTTTAATGTGGAAAATTCTTGAAAAGCAATAATATATTGTATAAATATTTTATTAAAAGATGAATTACAGATGATGATGATTACAAATGGGGTTCCTGGCTTATATACCGCCATAGACACCCTTTGGGGAAAGGACATGATCTTATGATCGTGCCCTTTCGTCTAATTTAACTGAAAATTAAATAATAAACCTAATTTAACTAATTTTTACATAACATTGCCTTCCTCTCGAAATAATGCTTTGTCCTCAAAGCATACGTAACGACGGATGTTGTTGACAAAATGTTTCATTCTCCCAAGAAGCTTCTTCTTCGGGCAAGTCCTTCCACTTGATCAGGTATTCCTTGATAGTACGATATCGAAGCTTTCTTTCTGTAGAAGACAAAATACCTTCTGGTTCTAAAATGACTCTTCCCTCATCATCTAGGGATGGAAGTGTTGTTTGCCCTGTTTGATTGTTACCTAGTGCCCTTTTAAGGCAAGATACGTGGAAGACGTTGTGAACACGACTTGTCTTTGGAAGGCTTAAACCATACGCAACTTGGCTAATCTTTTTGTTGATCTGATAAGGTCCATAAAACTTTGGTGCCAATTTGTTTTTTCCTTTTTGTTTTAAGGATAATTGTTTGTATGGTTGGAGCTTAACAAATGCCCATTCTCCAACTTCAAACTCTCTTTCGGTTCTGTTACGGTCTGCTTGTTGCTTCATATGATTCCTTGCATTATTAAGGTTTTCTTTTAATATTTGGACAATTTTTTGGGTTTCTTCTAGTTGATCTTTAACAGAGGGTAGATTTGTCTGGACAATAGCTAGATCCTTCCATTTCGGGGGTTCATACCCATATAGAGCTTAAAATGGCATCATTTTTGCTGATGTATGATAAGTGGAATTATACCACCACTCGGCAAGATGTAACCATTGAGCCCACTTATTTTGTTTTTCTGTAGCGTAGCAACGTAGGTAGGCCTCCAAACATTTATTGACAACCTCCCTTTGACCATCTGTTTGGGGGTGATAAGCGGAACTCATATTTAGGTAGGTTCCTATATGGCTGAACAATTCCTTCCAAAAATTACCCTTGAACTTGGCATCTCTATCACTCACAATGACTTTCGGAAAACCGTGTAACTTATATATATTTTTGCAAAATATTTCAGCGATTTCTTTTGCTGAGTATGACTTCTTTATTGCCATAAAGTGAGCATATTTGGTGATTCGGTCGACTACTATGAAAATCTTGTCCTTACCTTCAGATACTGGTAATCTTTCAATAAAGTCCATCGAGATTTCTTCCCATTTCTGATTTGGAATGTTTGAAGGGTGAAATAATCCTGGTGTTGTAATATTTTCACTTCTATTCCTTTGACATGTGTCACATTCTGCTACATACTTTTGAATATCACGATTCATTCCCTTCCAAAAGAAAGATCGACGTGCATTGTAGTAAGTCTTAAAGAACCCTACATGTCCAGCTGACGGTGAGTCATGTAATTCTTTGAGTATCTTAGACTTAAACTTGGAATTTGTATTTAAATAGATTCTTCCCTTATACCATAGAATATCATTCTTCCACTCAAATTTTGAGTTGTTGGGAAGGTTATTGATTATTGTCGTTATTTCTGGATCCTTGGCATACTCACTTTGAATTTCGTTAAGCCACTCAGGGACAACAACCGAAATTGCAAGTAGTATTGGTTCTTCATCTTTCCTGGATAAGGCATCTACTACTACATTGTCTTCACCTCTTTTATGTAGTATTTCCAAGTCAAAAGCGGCAATTTTTTCAATCCATTTTTGTTGTTCTTCAGAAAGTGTTTTTTGTTGAAGGAGATGTTGGACACTGTTATGGTCTGTTCGAATAGAAAACTTACTTCCCAAAAGATATTGCCTCCACTTAGCTAGTGCGTGCATGATAGCGAGCATTTCTTTGTTGTATGTGGATTTGAGGCGTTCTCTTTTGTTGAGCTTCCTACTTTCAAAAGCTATTGGATGTCCTTGTTGCATTAACACTGCACCTATACCGAATCTGGAAGCATCACACTCAATGACAAATGGCTTAGAAAAATCTGGTGTTGCAATACGGGAGCATTAGACATAATTTCCTTTAATTTTTCAAAACACCTTCCTGCTTCCTCATCCCATAGAAACGAATTCTTCTTTAAAAGATTTGTTAGAGGTGCAGTTATATGTGCATAGTTTTTAATAAATCTTCGGTAATACCCAGTCAAACCTAAGAATCCTCTTAGCTTGGATATATTAGCAGGTTTGGTCCATTCTTTTATAGCTTTGATTTTGTTAGGGTCCACCTTTACGCCTTCATGGGATATAATGTGTCCAAGGTATTCTACTTCTTCCTTTTCGAAGGTGCATTTGGATTTTTTTGCGTAAAATTGGTGTTCTTTGAGTAGTGTAAGAACTTTGTCCAAATGTTGCAAGTGCTCCTTCCAAGTTTTACTGTAAATTAGAATATCGTCAAAAAATACTAATACAAACTTTCTAAGATGTGGGCGAAATAATTCATTCATAGTTGCTTGAAATGTCGTTGGTGCATTGGTTAATCCAAACAGCATTACTTTAAATTCATAGTGACCTTCGTGTGTTCGGAATGTCGTTTTTGGTATGTCCTCTAATCTGATCCTAATTTGATAGTAGCCTAATCTTAAGCCCAATTTTGAGAAATACCTTGCGCCATGTAGCTCATCCAACATTTCGTCGATAAAGGGGATTGGGAACTTGCTTTTAATTGTTATTTTGTTTAATCCCCTATAGTCAATACATAGCCTGAATGACCCATCTTTCTTTCTTACCAACACCACTGGAGCAGCGTAAGGACTTTTACTTTTCGAGATGATTCCACACTTTAAGAGGTCTTGGATTAATCTCTCGATTTCTATTTTTTGGTGATGTGGATATCGGTATGGCTTGATGTTGACTGGGTCTGATCCTGCCTTCACTTCTATTGTATGCTCAATTTCCCTATTAGGCGGCATCCTCATAGGTAGGTCTTGAAATACTTTTTCATGTTTCCTAATTAGATCTTGTATCTCTGGTGACTCTTCACTGATCATTTTTGCAGATAACATTTCTAACTGATGACATTGTACTATATAAGCGGGGGCTCCCTTTCGAATCATCTTCATCATCTGCGCTGATGATACAATTTGATTTCTGGTGCTTGGAATCCGTGTAATTTGTACTTCTGACCTCCCCATTTGAATTTTATAAACTGTACTTGGTAGTTGGCGGCATAAGTACCTAAAGTTCGTAACCACTAGATACCTAAGACTACATCTACTCCTAATGGTACTATAAAAAACGAAGACTCTAAACTGAAGTCTTGAATCTACAATTTAACTTTATGGCATTTCCCCACCTTTTCAATCTTCTTACCGTCCGCTACCATCACCTTCATGTTTGGTAAGGGAAATGAAAAAATATTGAGTCTCTTTGCCACGGTTGCATCCAAAAAATTGTGTGTGCTACCAGAGTCAATGACAACCACCACGTTGTTCTTCTTTATGTGTCCTTTTAACTTTAAAGTCTGAGGTTGTGATATACCTGTCATAGCTGATAATGACACTTGCGGAATACTTTCGTCATCTAATTCTGGTGAAAATTCTGGAGTATCTTCTGTTTCTTCAATGTCAAAATCTTCACTGTGTGAATCATTGGTTGCTTCACAATTATATAGGTTCTTTGGTTCTTTTCCTTTAGCACACCTATGTTTGGGGTCCCACTTCTCACCACAGCGCTTGCATTTACCCTCCTTTATCCTTTGTGTTTCCACATTAGATTTTTCATCTTCACGACGATGTGGTGGAACATATCTTGTATTTTTTGCGTCCGCATACTAAGGTGTTCTTCGTCTTGAATATGTTTTTTCGGATTTTGACCAAAATATTTGTTCGAGTTTCTTTTTGGTTGTTTTTGCTTTTCGTCTTGCTACTTCTATTGATGAAATGTCATGCATCTCAAGTTCTACTTGTAAATGGGTTTTGAGTCCCGAGATGTATGACTGAATTAGACGAGACTCTGATAACCCAGGTACTCGTGTTACTAAGGTCTCCCATTCTTGAGTGTATTCGTCCACACTTCCTTTTTGTCGTAATTTGATGAGTTTTGAAAAGAACTTTCTTCTTTTTCCACCTTGGATCTTTAAGACGGATCTTTAAAATTTCTCCAGCTATGCGTGTGTTGTTTTTTCACCACATATACCATTATATGCTTCCCTTCCATTTTCATGGATGCATGTCTGAGCTTTTCGTCATCGTCATTGATGTCATATATCTCAAAGTATTCTTCTGCTTTATTTATCCATGCAACATTGTTTTTTTCGTTTCCATCGAATTTAGGCATCTCAACTTTTGCCCTTCGCTAGTATGTGGCTAATGGTTGAGCGAAAAAAGGGTGTTGATTGGTAAAGTTATCACAGAGTTGCTTGTTTGTAAAAGTTGTGTTACTCACTTCTTGGTGGGGTGTCGCTGATTTCCTTGGGGACTCAACTTTTTCATGAGAGTCAGTTGACTTTGTTGAATCTGATGAGTTCTTGATTCTCTTCATTTTCTTTTAGTAGTTGTTCGGGTGTACAATTCATTTTTTTACACAAAAGTTTCAGCATTGTTACGACATCTCTGATGTTTACTTATGTTTGGACATGTTGATTTTCCATCTTTATTTCTATTAGATTTGTCGTATCGTGAAGATTTTTTATTTCGTCAGCGTGCTCCCCAAGCTTGATCTGGAATTCACTTAATCTTTTATTGACCTCATCGTGGTTGTTATTTATCTTATGCTCTGAATCCAACAATTTCTTTTGAAAATCTGCCATTGTCATTGTCGACATTGAGCGGGTTTGGTGGGGCGTGTATTTATCTACCAGTTTAATTTTTTTAAAATAATTAAATTAAATTAATTAATTTATTATATGACATAAGTTGTTTTTTTAATTAATTAAAATAATTTTTAATTAATAAATTAACTCTATATATATATATATATATATTTACATATATCGTATGGACTGTTACGTCCCCTACCAACAGTCACGTCTTTTTTTTTTTAGCCGTCCGAATAGTTTTAACCGTCAACTCTGTTGGTGCAATTATTCTGCAGAAATCACCGCACACCGTACGGACAGCAGGTTTAATGCTACTATTCAATGCAGAGATCACACCGTACGGACCAATTTTAACGCTATGATTCAACAGCGTGACGGAAGTCAATGGAAGTGGACGTCAGAGTGGGCAGCACGATCGACGGTAGAGGAAGAGAGGATATCGGATACGCGGAGTGTAATGACGGTGTCGGAAATTAATTTGTGCAGCACTAATCCAAGGAGCAACCTGCTCTGATACCAGATAAAGCGGAAAATTCTTGAAAAGCAGTAATATTTTGTATAAATATTTTATTAAAAGATGAATTACAGATGATGATGATTACAAATGGGGTTCCTGGCTTATATACTGCCATAGACACCCTTTGGGGAAAGGGCATGATCTTATGATCGTGCCCTTTCGTCTAATTTAACTGAAAATTGAATAATAAACCTAATTTAACTAATTTTTACATAACATTCGTGATTGAAGTTTTGCAAAGGGAACATCTTGTTGGGATCAAAGAATCAAGCGTGAGAGGAAGTCTTTGGAGAGACCAACCAACTCTCAATACATTCCTAGAGGAGCATCTCATTTGTTCTTTAAGCCTTCGCAGTCTTATCTTACAAAGTGGTTTTGTAGGGGTTTCGAGACATAGTTGGTACACAAACCAAGTACTTTTAAATTTAAATCACTTTTGTTAAACGTTGTGCTCCAATTGCTTTCATTTGCTATCTAAGAGCTTAAAATGGCTAATCAAAGAGGAGTGTTTACTCGCATTCTTTACCTTAGTCCTTTGTAAATTATAATTGTACATATACACTTCATCTAGCTGATTTTTGTCCACTAATATTTTTCTTGGTTTGCAACCCATATTTGTAGGATTTGATAACTCATTTTGAGCATATTTTCTAGGGACATTTTCTACAAACTCATAATAAGTGTTGGCAGGACCCATTGGTGCACCATTGGATCATTTCCCAAGTAGGCCGTGAGCATTTGGAGTCCCTCATTTTTTGAAAGGCCGAGTTCATTTTGAGAGTTGCACATAAAGCTAGGTCATGGGCCTCTTAACGCTGATTTTCCCCTTGTAATTTTCAGATTTCGAGGACTCATTAGCTACTTTGGTTGTCAAATTTTCACATTGTACAAGAAGGAGAATCTAACTCCTATATTTCCGATTGTGTAAAAATTTATCCTTCATCTTTTGGGAAAGTATTTTAAGGCCTTCTCCTCATTGTAATACCTCTAATAAAGTAATCTTCTTGGGCTTAAGGGAGCTTGGGATTCATCCCATGGTCCCCACCTCTTCATTTAGGAGGAGGATTCTTTTGGGCGGATTGATTTGCATTCTTAACTTTCACAATTTAGATTCTCTTGCATGCACTTTCCATTTGCTAATACTCATTCACACACGGTAAATTTTGGGAATTAACCAACCCCAAAACTCCATTTCATTTACTAAATTAAGTTTGCTACATTTTTACTTGAGTTTTGCATCCTTCAATTCATTGTTGCTCTGAGCTACAAGTTAACGCTTTACTTTGAGAAAATCTTTCTTTACATGCAAGCACTTTACATTCTTGGCAAACTTTGATTTAGTTTATTAATTCATTTCCATTAAGCTTAGTAAATGGTTTCATGACTACTTGAGTACATGCTTCATTTTTGTCAAATTTTGCTACATTGTTATTTTAAGTATTGTTGATATTTCCTTGGAGCATTATATTGTCATTGTCTACTTGAAACAATTTATTTTCAAGCAACTTACTTGCATCACTTTAATTCACTTGCTCACATTAAGCTACCATTTTTTTTACTTTGAAGTCACTAGTGCAATTTTACTTTGGGTATTTCCTCATTTATGGAAGCATTGCTATCAAGATTTCAAGAGCAACTTACATGCATCCCACTTAGGGACATTTTATTGCTAATTGGCATTTTTAAACTTAACCTCCAACTAAAGTTGGTTGTATAGACCAGTGTGGAAAAAGTCTGCAAAAAATCGAGATTAAATCCTAAAATTGCAATTTTTTCAACAAAACGATTTAATCCTCCGATTTTTTGCAGACTTTTTCATAAACGAAAAAAACGTGATTTATTCATTGTATGCCCGATTTTATTGGGAGTCTACCCAAAAAGTCAGTTGTCTTGAGAGTTGAGACTCAGACAAGACTCAAGATTCAAGAGTTGATTCACACTTTTGATATGTGATGTAGCACTAGACTTCATATACATATTATATATTAGCTTTCTTTACATGTTTATGTGGAAATGCATTTATTTGATGTTGTGGACACTGTAGATGTTAAAAAAAGTAAAAAAAAAAATTGAATATTTTTGTGTTTTTCTAATATTGCCGACTTTTTAAAAAAACCCTTGATTTTAACAAGTTTTTCAACTTTCGGACCCTTGCCGAACTAATCCCGACTTCGACTTTTTCCACATTGGTATACCATTTAGGGACCCTCCACCCCTATTGACTCTTCATTGTAAGATTCCGATTTCCAGACGAAGATGAGGTCTAGGGACCAGAGTTCAATTGAAACTCTTTTTAGAATACAACTAATAAAATAAACCAAGAACGTCTCTACATCACAATTTCACTTTACTTGTAATACAACTCAGTTGTATATGCTATCTTGAATTTTTTTTAGTCATATTTGCAAATATCATCATTTTCTCAATAAGCATTTGCTTTATAGTGCAAGTATTTGGATCTTTTACTTTTGCAACAATTAGCTTTCTTGTACTTGGAATATCCTTAATTGGTACAACTCTATTTCAAGTTATTTCATATATTTGTTGCTTTGATGGTCATTTTTCTCATGAATAATTGATGTCATTATCTTGTCATTTGAGCATTTACTTTCAAGTATTATCTCCTTTATAGTTGCAATTGATGTTTATATGCTCATCTTGGTCTAACATTTGATTTTGCAAGATTGTCTATCATTGTATCTCGATTCCATTTTTTGGGCAAGCTATTTTTATTTACTTGAAGGCACTAGTCTATACTTTGAATATATCATTGAAATTTGTTCATTTATTCATACGCTTGCTTAATACTTGAAAACAAGTTATTTTTGACAAACACTCGACTTAACTTAATCTCCTAGAAATTCATATCACATAACTTTTCATTAAGGACCACCCCCGTTAGCTTATCTCAGAGAGAGATTTAACATCAGGAGTTGGGAATAGGTGACAGCCCCATCTCTTAGTTTTTTCACCAAACCACACCTTATAGAGTTAAGGGTTTTTTCTCACTAACTTAAGTGTGTGTGATAGGCGGCAACAACATTTCTTAGCGTCGTTGTTGGGGACAAGTCCTTTTGTACCTAGAATACAACTAACTTTTGGTTTTTGCATGTTTGATTTTAGAGTTAGATTCTTGTTCAGGTGGCAACTCCACTTATTCCATTTTTTGCAAAGATTTTTGCTTGGAGCCTTTTTCTCATAGACTTCTTGCTAATCTTGGACAAGACCCTCTCTCTAGTATCCATTTGTTCTTTCAGGGTCAAGTGAGCATGACATCATGAATGATTTGTTCGCCCCTTGTGATTTTACTAACTTTCTAGGCTATCCGAATTTTATTCCGAATGAAGCCATCGAGGCTATTGAAGAGTTGTCTAGTTTTCTAGGTGACAATGCCATTAGTACTGAAACTCACTTTAGGAATTTCCACCTTTGTGTGAGCAAATGGTGCCATGATATTAACCATGAGGACGTTAAAATGGAAATTTTCATCTTTTCATTAGATGACAATGCTTTGGATTGGTTCATAGACTTACCTGCTAATTGTTTCGATTCTCTAGAATCAATCATTGATGCCTTGGAAGAAAAATATGGAGACAAAATAAATATCAAAGCGAAAGCTCAAGCAAATGAAAATGATAAGGATCTCATCAAGGAGTTGACTCAAATGATTAAAGATATGCAACTCAACCAAGCTCAAGTCATTGAGGCAATGGAAATCAATCATTCTAATCAGATGACCTCTATTGAAAATCATTTGATTACACAATCGAAGCAAACCATGCTCAAGTAATTAAGAACATGGAACTCAATCAAATGTGATTAATAGCAGATCATGCAAAGGAAATGAGTACCATGGAGGTTAATCATTCTAGTCAAGTGGCCACTCTTCAAAACAGGTTGTTTGCCATGGAAGAAAAACAAGTACAGTTAATCAACATGGAAGCAAATCATGCCAAGCAAATAAGTGTTATGAAGGCTAATCAGATCACTTTTCATGATAGGCTGGAGGAAATGGAAGGATTACAGGTGCAGAAATTTCAGCTCGGGTCAAATGACAAATGGGAAAAGAACAAAGAAACAAATCATAAGCCTACCAATCCATTGAAGAAAGCTTCATCTTAGTATGAGGAGGCCATTTATTTCATTAAAAAATGGCTAATTGAAGGTGACTTGGATAGAAAGGAAACTGAAGGAAATCAAGTTAATACTTATGAGATTAATCTATCACCCATGTCAGTGTTAGAATATCAGAAAGGCAGTAAAGATTTTCTTGATCTTGATACTTACTTGTGATGTTTCTTATTATTATTATTCTTTATATCTTCCTTCTTTAGTTCATCAAGTAATTACCAAAAGAAGCAGCACATAAAACAATAGACACCAGATGTAGGCACATGCCACGGCAAAAGCCACCTCGAGAGGAAAGCCCAGTCAAGATAATTCTTCCTTTTAATAGTATTCTTTGAGACTCTTCACCCTAGACCAAGACCAGAACTTCCCTCCACACCATGTCAGCCTCCTAGAATTTCGACCTCTTCCCAGCAACTTCAACTATGCCGCAACTTACGACAATAGGCAGCTTCCGCAATAGTGAAACTTGGAAGACTTCGATTTCCCAATCTAGGGCACAAAATAGATAAAGAGAGAGAGAGACCAAATTTTTTATCTTCCTTGTCTCCTTAGACTTCCCCAAACTTGCATTCACTTTAGCTCCCCAGCAGCAGACTTCGCACCTTTTCCCAGCGACAAGAGAACTTCGCACTTCTGCCCAGCAACAGGAAATTTTCTCACTTATTCCTAGCTACAAAAGAGTTCGAACTTGATGAGAGAATGATGATCCAAATGAATTCGATGACCTTCCTTTTATAGGCTTCTTGTGGGGTCGAATAGGGTCCTTAGGCCGACTTGATCTTCTCTTAGGCCGACATGATGTAGAGGTTACATAATTCATATTTGACTCAATACTTTACATTTTTACATGATTCAAAAGCCCAAAAAAGGTCTTTTTAAATGTACAATAACTCTATAGACTCAGAATAATTCCTAGAAGTCCTCAATGGGGACTTTGACCTAAAACAAGGTGACCCAAGCATAAAACCCACGCTTTAATAAGTCACAATAATAATAATAATAATAAAATATTTTCTTTTTCTTTTGACAAGTACATTACTGAAGACCGAACATAGTTACATTTTCCCACACTCCCTCTTAACTAGGGAGGTACTCATAATGTACAAATACAATGGAAGATCTCAAACTATATGAACCATGAAGAACTTTAGGCACTACAATGCCATGGACTAGATTCCTGACAAAGGCAATCTATCCAGGTGGGACTAACATGCACTCAAGCTTTCAGCCCCTTTAGGTACCCTCAAGCTTACTTGCTAACCATCAACCCAAAAATCCAGGTGTGTATCCAAAACAGAGCTCTTTGATTAACACCACCTTTCCAACTTTAGACATCTACATAAAGTGTTAACCAAATGTCTTCCCAGGCAATGCTTCACTCACAAAGCCTTAACACCCTTGATCTGGTAGATCAAAAATGACCAATCTCTCCCAATCAAACTGATTGGTAACCAGCATGCTATCAAATCCTTTGAGAGATTCACCTGTACAAACATAACCCCAATCAATAATATACTTTCACATGTACATAATCAACTACAAACCTTTAGGGTCTTTCAGACAACTGGATGTTGCTTCTCATCTTTTCATAGTAGGACTATCAACTGAATCTTTGACAAAAGATTCCTTAATCATATGTTTTTCCTTTCTCATGCAGCAACATATTCTTCCATCAGATCTTGCTTTCCTTCTTTCAGCAACACTTCAAAATGCATTCTCCAATTTCCTTCTCCTACTCATGGCCTTCACTAAAACTTACGATTGTTAGTCTTGGTCTAGTGCAAGACACGTGAAGCAGCTCACAAAAGCCTTGGATACTTCAAATTTTCCATCTAAGCATTTTCAAGATCGAGCAGAAAGGTCTTCTTTGATCGCATCAACATCAGCATACCGATTTATTAAGAAGAAAAGAAAAAACGGAAAGGATTTGGTAAACTTAATGGCCATATACAACACAGTGTTGGGGTGGACCAAATTCCTAAAATATTCAGAATTGAACAAGGCACATCAAAAAAGAAACCCATGGATTTGCCCGAAAGTAAGCAGGTTCTCAGCATGAACTTCATTAAGGACATCTGATGCCATGGGGCATCTTTTGTAATGTATTTCTAACTCTACTCTTTCTTATTTCTGTTGTTAAAGTAGTTTCATTTACGCTATTAGAATAAATTTCCATTTCATGTGCTAGTATTTCTTTCAAGTTTTGATTTTATATGATGATATTTTGAACGAACACTACTGATATATGTTTTTTTGTGAATGCGGATTCCAAATCTTTGCATGCTATCACTTCCTCCTTAGCACGCATCCCCATGTGGAGCAAAAATGTTGACCACTAAAGTTGCACCTGGAAAAAAATGTACGACTCCATGTCCAAGGAAACGTCAGAAGCTTCATGTACCTTCATAGTTCACTATATCATCATAATCTTTTTAACTCTATTACTTATTCTCATCTTCTTCTCATGTTGTACTCAGATTCCACAAACCCTGCAGAGATGATGTAAAGTGATGCTAGTGTGATGAATTGAGTCATGTAACAGGCCTAAGTAACTTGGGAAATTGTCATCAACTAACTTTACTTTGGGGGTTTTTTTTTACTTGGTTAATTATTAGATACTTTCGAGGACTTAATAATTAATTGAGTTTTTTCTTCCAAGCATAACCCCAAAGTCGAAGTGCGACTTGATGACGAGGTCTTGGGTGAGCCCTAGGGTCTAGATTCATTGTATATTATCATACTAGATCGATCACTTGTAAAATTTCATGAAATTTGATTGGGTCTAGGGGTTAATTTTTTAAATTTCCCGAAACGCTGAAATTTGAATAAAATTTGAATGTAAAATGTAATAAGTAATGTCTAGAGAATTTGTATGGGACATGTGTGCTCGAAATTATACCTCTCACCCTCAACTTTCTATTATGACAAACTTTGAGGGGTAAAAAATAAGTTCTAGACCCTCAAAACCCACTTTTCCTAAGTTTTGTGGAAAATGGAGAAAAATAAATATCCACACATGCTCAAAAGAGGTGGAAATTCATCTAAAGGTCAACATTGAGTTACCAAGTAATGTGGACTCCACATAAGCCACAAATCTATTTTTTTTTGGAGAAGACAACGAGTTCCAGTGACAAGATCCACGACTTGAGGAAATTAACTCGAGCTTCAAGGAGATATCATGAGTTGACTTTAGATTGGATTAGAATTTACTTGAGTGAGGTGGAGAGTGGTCTTCTACCACTCCACTTCACTCTCCCACATGTCCTCTCATCTAATTCGAGCTCCCTCATCAAGGATTGCGTGGACCTCTAAGGAAGAAATCAAGTTCCCACTTGGGAAATTCGATTTTGCATGAAAGAGCATTGGGATTGTCACCTATTTGTCTTGGGATTGTCACAAGTTTCCTTGGAATTGGTACTAGCTATTGTGCTTGTGGAAACAACGTTGTCTTGTACACTTTCAGAAATATCAATAAACACTGGGGTTTCATTCATGAGGTGTTCCTCCTTTTGGAGTGTGATGAATTGTTGATCATTGGTATAATTCTTTTTCTTCATGCTTCGATCTAATTTCTTTTCATATGCTCTTGTGGATTTGTTAATGTAGAGCTATCATGAATTGACATTTGATTTAAAAGTATGCTCTAAGTATAGAATGCTCTAGTTGTTTCAGATAAATCTCTAGAGTTTCTTATCATTGTTTATTGCTAAACTATATGGCATTCATTCTTCATTGAAGTTTTTTAGAGAGAACATCTTATTAGGATCAAAGAAACAAGCGTGAGGGGAGTCTTTGGAAAGACCAACCCACTCTTGATACATTCTCAAATGGGCTCTCATTTGTTCTTTGAGCCCTCACAGCCTTATCTTATAAAGTGGTTTTGCAGTGGTTTCAGGACATAGCTTGTACACAAGCCAAGTACTTTTGAATTTAAATCACTTTTGTTGAACCTTGTGCTCCAATTGCTTTGATTCGTTATTTAAGAGTTTAAAATGGCTAATCAAAGAGGAGCGTCTACTGGCACTCTTTAGCTTATGCCTTTGTAAATTATAATTGTACATATACACTTCATCTCGGTAACTTTTGTCCACTAATATTTTTCTTGTATTGCAGCACATATTTGGAGGATTTGATAATTCATTTGGAGCGGATTTTTTAGGGACATTTTCTACAAACTCATAAAAAGTGTTTGCAAAACTCATTGGTGCATGATTGGATCATTTCCCAAGGAGTCTGTGAGCATTTGGAATCCCTCATTTTCTGCAAGGCCAAGCTCATTTTGAGAGCAACACAAAAAGCTAGGTCGTGGGCCTCTTAAGGCTGATTTTCCCCTTGTAATTTTCAGATTTTGAGGAGGTCTCATTAGCTACTTTGGTTGTCAAATTTTCACATTGTAAAAGAAGGAGAATCTAGCTCCTATTGTTTTGATTGCGTAAAAGTTTCTCCTTCATCTTTTGGGCAGTCTTTTAAGGCCTTCTCCTCATTGTAATACCTCTAATAAAATAATCTTCTTGGTCTTTGTTGAAGAATGTAACTAGGTTTGATCTTCATAATTGTACTTGAATTCAAAATGTAATATATTTGTCAAAAGAAAACAAAAAGAATTCTATTATTATTTTAATTGACTTGTTAAAACATGGGTTTCATGCTTGGGTCAATTGTTATAAGTCAAGCCTCCAATGTAGGCTTTAGGTTATTGTCAAAGTCAATTTTGTTTGAAGACTCCTCCATCCATCAAAGTCTCCTCGTTGTCGAAGGACTCATCACCAAGTCCACGTCCATAAGTAAACTCATGTCAACCTAACCTTAAACGAAGACACAACGGTTCATGGACCCATGTCAAACTATTTTATGAACAAACCACTATATATACAAGCATAAGGTCTTCGCATCACTACACCACAAAAAACTCGGATTAGTTGCAGAGATGAACTCGTGAGACAAGTGTGGAAATCACAGAAGAAAGGTTTGGTATTTCAGAGATGAAGTTCGGTGTAACCATAGTGAGACAGTGCGGATATTTCAGAGAAGGTTTCAGTGGAATAAAGTAAGGAAACCCGAAACATTACAAGACCGAGATCAGAGTTTGGGGCATTCACCACAGGACCGAATGCAGCATACATTACAGTGAAGTATGCAGATTTTGGCATACCTCTCTGAGACAAAAATGTGGATTACAATGAAGTGAAGTGGAGATATTTCGGTGCTACTACAGAGGAAGATTTTGGTGCTACCACGGTGAATGATTTCAGTGCTAGTGCAAACACAATGATGACGTCTCGGTGCAAACACAGTGATAAGGATTCGATGCAAGCACAGTGGTGAGGTTAACTTGATGGATGGAGGTAGTCTTGAGTCTAAGTTGTAAGGGTCATGGTTGTCTCATTTTTGAATCTATTGAAGGACAAAAAATTGACCGGGTTTTCCTCTAGAGTGCAGTTTTGCCTTGGTTGTGTGCCTACATCTTGTGTCTTCTTCTATTTGTTGCTTGACATTAGTCTTGATGAGAAGAAAAGATAATTCGTAAGAACTAATATTAATAATGAAAATCATCACAAGATAATGTCATAATAAGAGAAATCGTTAAACTGCCACACTTTGGATTTCTCAACAGACTTGAGGGAGCTTGGGATTCATCCCATGGTATCCCACCTCCTCGTTTAGAAATAGGACTCTTGTGGGTGGATTGGTTTGCATTCTTAACTTTCACAATTTAGTTTCTCTTGCATGCACTTTCCATTTGCTAATACTCATTCACACATGGTAAATTTTGGGAATTAACACAACCTCAAAACTCCATTTCATTCACTAAATTAAGTTTGCTACATTTTTACTTGACCTTTGCATCCTTCATTTCGTTGTTGCTTTGAGCTACAAGTTAATGCTTTACCTTGAACAAATCTTTCTTTACATGCAAGCACTTTACATTCTTGGCAAGCTTTGATTTAGTTTATTAATTCATGTCCATCAAGTTTGGTAAATTGTTTCATGACTACTTGAATACATGTTTCATTTTTGTCAACTTTTGCTACATTGTTAATTTAAGTATTGTTGATATTTCCTAGGAGCATTATATTGTCATTGTCTACTTGAAACAATTTATTTTTCAAGTTTGCGTCACTTTAATTCACTTGTTCACATTAAGCTACCATTTTTTTTACTCTGAAGTCATTGGTGCAATTTTACTTTGGGTATTTCCTCATTTATGGAAGCATTGCTATCAAGATTTCAAGTGCAAGTAACTTACATGCATCTCACTTAGGCACATTTTATTGCTAATTGGCATTTCTAAAATTAACCTTCAACTTAAGTTGGTTGTATAGACTTTAGGAACCCTCCACCCTTATTGACTCCTTATTGTGAGACCCAGATTTCTGGGCGAGGATGAGGTATGGGGACCGAGTTCAATTGAAACTTTGTTTTAGAATACAACTAATAAAATAAACCAAGAGCAGCTCTACATCACAATTTCTATTTACTTGCAATACAACTCTCCTATATATGCTACCTTGAATTTATTTGAGTCATATTTGCAAATATCATCATTTTCTCAAGAAGCATTTGCTTTATAGTGCAAGTACTTGGATCTTTTACTTTTGCAACAATTAGCTTTCTTGTACTTGGAATATCCTTAATTGGTGCAACTCTGTTTCAAGTTATTACATATATTTGTTGTTTTGATGGTCATTTTGCTCATGAGTAATTGATGTCATTATCTTGTCATTTGAGCATTTACTTTCAAGTACTGTCTCTTTTATAGTTGCAATTGATGTTTATATGCTCATCTTGGTCTAACATTTGATTTTGCAGGATTGTATATCATTGTATATTGATTTCATTTTTTGGGCAAGCTATTGTTATTTACTTGAACGCACTGGTCTATACTTTGAATATATCATTGAAATTTTCTCATTTATTCATATGCTTGCTTAATTCTTGAAAGCAAGTTATTTTTGACAAACACACCACTTAACTTAACCTCCTAGAAACTCATATCATATAACTTTTCATTAGGGACCACCCCCATTAGCTTACCTAGGAGAGAGCTTTAACGGAGAGAGTTGGGAATAGGTGACAGCGCCATCTCTTAATTTTCCAAAAAACCACACCTTTTGGGGTCAAGGGCTTTCTCTCACTAACTTAAGTGTGTGTGCTAGGCGACAACAACACACCCATTTTGGCAATATGGAGAACTTGAAGGTGGGACAAACCGGCAAATACTGAATTGCAAATTGTGTGGGGTTGCATATGACAAATACTGAATTGCAAATTGTGTGGGGCTGCATATGACAGGAGATATTTTCCGATTGAAATACCATCTACCTAAAATCCCCAAACATGATGTTGAGCTTTGTTTTAAATCTAGCTTGGCATTTATGAGTGTTGTACATGATGCAATTTATGCAAAGGACAAAAAGAAAGAAGCAGCAGTTGCAAACAAGGTCAAACATGCAGGCAGATATTCAGGGCTATCTACCATTGAGACTGAACCTAAGGGTAGAGGGAGGGGCTCCATAGCTTCACCTGTTGAGGGTAGTGGGAGGTCCTCATATTTTGTTCCACAAACTAGAGTTGGAGCACAACCTTCAATAAAGTCAATGATTAAAAAAAAGGAAGAAGCAAGAAGCGGATAGGGTTATGGGGAGGTGTCTTTTCTAGAGTGACTTGCCTCTCAATGTCACTTAAAACAATCCATTTTGGCAGCCAATGTGTGATATTATTGTTGTTGTGGGCACAGTATTAAAAATCGGTCGGTCTGAGCCGGAGAATGGTCAACCGACCACTACATTGACCAAACCAACTGAATCACTGAAAAAACCCGGTCAAACGCCTGATTCACCCTTTTTTTAGACAAATCGGGCATAAATCGACCAGTTTATGATGGAACCAATCGGTTTCGTCATAAACCGGTTGGTTCATTGCCAAGTCGATCGCAGACCCACAAGAAGCATTCTTGGGGGCTTGTGAGGTGGTTTGGAGGGAAAATAAGGGTTGTTTCCCTCCAGAAACAACCCCTCCATGCCAATAAAAGGAGGTCTCCCCTCTTATTCGCCTCACACATCTCATTTGGAGTTGTAGTGAATTTGAAAAGTGTTGAGTTTTTGCTGGAGTAGTGGAACAACAAAGAGTTTGAGCTAAGTAGTAGTCATCATGCCTCCAAAAACTAAGGATATTGCATGGGCTCATTGTGATCTGATTAATGGAAAAATGATCTGCAAATATTGCCAAAAATCCATTGAAGGAGCGGGTATTAACAAGTTCAAGCAACACTTGGTTGGGATAGGAGGCCATGTAAAGCCATGTGGAGCACCAAATGAAATAATAGGGCATATTAGAGCAAAATACCTAAAAAAGTTTGAGATTCAAGTTACTGAACCAGCAGAGAAGTTTGTGACTCAAGCAGTTGCAAAGTTTGGGAGTCGAGATTAAACCAACTGAGTTTGATCATGATGAGAAGTTTCAAGCGATAATCTTGATCACTAATATCATATATGTAGACTTGTAGTAGGCCAATGGCCCCATAGTTTGTAGGATTTGTTTTTGGACTCTACAGTCCATTAGAGCCTCATTGATTATATATTTTGTTGCTGATATGTATTGCACTTGGTGCCATTTTGATATATTCACCTTTACATGGTATATATATGAGCAAACTTTGCATATTTTGTGTCTATAGGTTTGGAATCATGGTTTTAAATCTTAAAAACAGTTTTTTCATTAAAAATTAATTATTTCATGTGTTTTTTCAACATTTGTTCATTGAGATCTAACTCGTCCCGGTTTGACCGATTCCGATTTGAAACTCAATTGATTAGGTGGACCAGTCCAGTCACTAGTTCTGGTTTTTAAAACTATGGTTATGGGCCCAGGGTACAAAAGTGCTACATATGTGGAATTGTACGGGTCAATCCTTCAAGCAGAAAAGGACATCAACTCTAAATTAGCAGAGTTGAAGCAATCATGGGAGGTCTTTGGATGCATGATGATGTCTGATGGCTGGACAGATAGGAAGGGTAAGACCCTTCAAGATTTCTAGGTACATTGTTCTAGAGGTACCATGTTTATTTAATCAATGGATGCATCAATACATATAAAAGATGCAACATTGATATAAGAGTTGTTATTAGATGGGTTCCTCTAGGAGATTGGTTTTGCATAATGTGGTGTTAATGATAATAAGTAATGCAGCTCATTATGTGATTGTCCGTAGGATGCTTATGGACAAGCGTTTGTAATGTTCCTAATCACTTAAGAGACGAACTAGCCTATCCATCCGCGTAGGCTATAGTCCTCCATAAAGGGGAAAAAAACCCCAAAATACCCATTGTTCGGCAAGTTTTGGGGCAGCTAGATGAAAAAACCCAAATCTGAGGTTTTGAGTAAGATTCACTCAACTAATTAAGAAGATGAAACCCCTCAAGGAAACCTATAAATAAAGGAGGATTGAATCCATTTTGGAGCATCAATTGTGGATCATCTTATTTGTTTCTTGAGCATTAGCTCTAAGGGTTTTAAGACCCTAATTTTCTCTTGTCAATTTCGGTGGTGAAGATTCCACCCTAGTTGACATTTTTCTATTTTCTTTCCTTTGTCTTGGCATAGGGAAAAACCACTCATAGGAGGATAACAAATTTTGTAATAATCCATCTCTGTTGGAACAGCAAATTGATTGGTGACAATTCCCTGTTCAGGGAAGCGAAATTCTAGAAGACTCGATTTTGATTGGTAACAACGCTTTGTGAAATTTGACAATTGTTTTGGGCACAGGATTCTTATTGGGGCAGTGGAATTCTACTGAGAATTTTGGTATTGGCATAAGGGTTCTTGTTATTTTGTTTTGACAAAGGGTATCTTAAGGAGGCAGCAAAGTTCTGATTGGGCATAGGAAGGCTTGCTAAGGGAATAATGAGGTTTTGTTCTTGTTTGATCTATGCACAATAATTCATCTGAAGGGTAGCAAGACCCTAAATATGGTTCTCGGTCCCATTCTGGAGTTAGCTCAGTAAAAGAAAAGTTTAAAGCTACAACGGACCAACCTCCTAAAGCAAGCGGTCTTGTGGAGTGCAGGAAGCGTAGTGGGCTTGTGGCTAACCCTAGCCAGAGGGTATTTTGAAGCATTCTGGATAGACCAAGCTCAATCCTTTGAAGTCAATTGCCTTAGGTGACCAACGAAGAAGGAAGGGAGGCCCAGTGACTTGACATTTACCTTGCTCGACAGGTGTAAGGAGAAACCAGAACATGGGAAGTTGTGATCTGTGACTGGAAAGGAAGCCTCTCTAAGGTCAACAAATTTGCGATCTTAACAAGTCAACAAAGGCCCTGCAATAGAATAGGTAGTGATTAAACAGTGATTGTGTGGTCTAGCAATAGTAAGGAAGCCTACAGTTGTTGTGAACCAAATTCTTTTCCAGTTAGTGAGCCCTAGTTAGGGCAATTGATAATTGTATGCATTTGTCATTAATTATTGAGGTTGTAGTTGTTGTTTGGGACTGTGTGTTCATCATTATTGGGTTTGAATATTGTTGAAAAATACATTTCTATCGGGAAAAGATATATTGCATGGTTATTTTACCCAAAAAGGATTGAATTGTTGTATGGCACCTTACTCTTTTTATCATTGGAAAGGCAAGACAGATTGACAATTGCATCAAATTTAACTGTGGAACTAAGAAAAACTGTTGTGGTCATAGGAAAACCTAGGGCATAATTACTCTATTTCATTACAGGAATTGTCAGGGTCAATCCTTCAAGCAAAAAAGGACATCAACTCTAGATTAACAGAGTTGAAGCAATCATGGGAGGTCTTTGGAATCTGGATGCACAATGATGTATCATGGTTTGAAAAATAGGAAGGGTAGGACCCTTCTAAATTTCTTGGTACATTGTCTTAGAGGTACCATGTTTATTAAATCAATGGATGCATCAACACATATAAAAGATACAACATTGATATGAGAGTTGTTAGATGGGTTCCTCCAGGAGATTGGTTTGCATAATGTGGGGCTAATCATAATAGGTAATGTAGCTAATTATGTGGTTGTTGGTAGGATGCTTATGGACAAGCATCGCTCATTGTTCTAGACTCGATGCGCTGCACATTATACCGATTTGAAGCTTGAGGATATGGGGAAAAGTGCTACATATGAGGAATTGTTGGGGTCAATCCTTCAAGCAGAAAAGACATCAACTCTAGATTAGCAGAGTTGAAGCAATCATGGGAGGTCTTTGGATGCACAATGATGTCTAATGGTTGGACAGATAGGAAGGGTAGGACCCGTCTAAATTTCTTGGTACATTGTCCTAGAGTGATCTGAATTGGATCCTAGAACACACTCTGAGTTTTCATGAACTCTTAAAATTATGCCAAAAATTCAAAGCGTTAAAAGATCAAGCTTATCAGAGATATCCTTGTAACAGTTGCAATTTGTGATCAGCGCGAAGCAACGGAGACCCTCAGTCAAGCGCGCAAACCGTCGGCCCATGGTAATGCGCGCTGTCACGAATTAGCAAAACAGGAGGCCTTTTCAAGAAACGGGGGTGGTTTCTGATATGCGATTAGTTGCTAATCGCATATCGTCGGGCAAACCCCTCAAAGAAGGAAAAGCCCTGAGCGCCCGGACCCAAAAGGTTATAAAATGTAACGAATATCGCGCCGATTCCGTTGGGGGTAGGATTCCACAAAACCGGTAGGATATCGGAAGGGCTTGAGGCGGTAAGTGGTTTCAACCAAGTCCCGCCCAATGCCACACATCGATTGCCACGCATCCAGCAGAAGAGAGAAAATCGCTCACATCAGGCGGGTAACCATCGAGCTACTCAAGCGCCCGATATGAGCGACAACCATAGGATTTGGGGGGCCCAGATCAATGGCGAGGACGCGTCCCGATGGGTGACCGGATTTGACGAGGTTATAGAGCAAGATCACATGGGATTTGAAGTCCGACATGGATAATGAGTTGGCAAAAGATTTAGTTTCGTGGGCATTCTTGGAGCAAATGGAAATAACGACCGTTCAAACATGTCTGAGAGAGCTGACACCCTCATCCGTTACAGAATAGGTGGCCACCTCCCTGTGAAGCGTTATATAGTGATGATTACGTAGAACAGAGGGATTCAAACGAACAGAGGCAGGCGAACCAGAAAGCCGGGAAGCGGAAACGAACAGTCAGAAAGTAGATTGGCTTTAAAGCCACAAACTGACAAAGAGAAAGGGAGAGTTAGTTAGACGCAGAACGCTGAGAGCAGAAAGCAGAAGTCGAGCTGACCCACAGAAGCAAAGGCAACATCAAGCCAGACAGAGACAGAAAGAGTCAAAGAGTCTGTGTGCTCCAGAGAAGGCTTGAGAGGTTCAAGCGAACTCCTCTGTATATGCCTGTCATGTGTGAGTCTCAAATTGGGCTCATACTACAGTGACCAGTAGAGGTCGAATTTCAGTAAGGAGAGTCTATGTACTCCAAAGACTTGGGGATCCAAGTACAGTCCTACTTAATTGTATCTGCTATGTGAGACTCAAATTGAGCTCACTGTTGTAAAAACTTTGCTTTTGAAAACATAATAGAGAGGCCACCACTGAAGGCTGGACCGGGAGACGTAGCCCAGGAGCGTTGGGTGAACTCCTTATTAAACTTGTTGTGTTTACATGTTTGCTTGTTATGTTTTCTCTAACTGCTTCAGTGCCTGTGTATTTCACAATCTTATCGATCCGTTGCATAAAAATAACATAGGCACATCCATGCACATGAGTCTATAATACCTTAATTGTTTGTCTTAGATAAATTCCAAATCAAGTGGTATCAGAGCTCTAGGTTACTAAGGTTAGACAAGCTTGTGTTGGATGCTTTTGTTGAATGATAACTAGATCAAAGCTTAAATTAGGAGAAGGAGAGTTGGTCGAAGCTAACTCAGAAATCGGAAGAGTCTATCCTAAGAGGAAAATGTCAGAAGAAAGTCCCTTGGAATCAGACTCCCAGTTCATGGACAGTTTCATGACCATGAGAGCCATGGTAAAAGAAATGTATAGAGAATTTAAGAAAGGTAGAGCTGAAGAGTCATCAACCTCCAAACAAGATAAAGGAGTAGAAGAACCTCTTCTAGTTGCCCACCCAGAAGGCAAAGGAAAAGAAGAGAAGCCCTCTCCACCATCTCCCCCATCATCACCTTCATCATCTTCTTCACACATAGAAAACCCTGAAAAGAAAAAGAAGAAATCTTCTTTGATTAAATTAGATGTGAAGTTTGATTTGCCAGTTAATGACAAAGAATTGAATGCAAAAAAGCTAGATAACTAGATTAGACAAATTGATGTATATTGCAGAGTGCAGAACATCGATTTGGAAAGGAGAAAGATTCAGTTGGCTAGCCTACGCCTTGGAGGCGCCGCCTTGGTATGGTGGGAAGGCCGGACACAAGCTGATTTGAAGAAGCATGGTAAAATTCTTTCTACCTGGAATAAATTTGTTTCTGCAATTAAAAAACAATTCTATCCATTAGCTTATATGCAGCAAGCTATGATGAGTTGGCAAACTCTTCACCAATTGAAAGGGCAAAGTGTACAAAGTTACACCCAAGAATTTAGGAAAAGAGCTTTGATTCTAGGCATTTCTTTAGACTCACCTGAAATTTTGTTGAAGTATATAGGTGGCCTACATAGTTATTTAAGACATACCATTTTCATGTTTGATCCCACTAGCATAGATGAGGTATCTGTTCAAGCTACACACCTAGAGGCTAGAGGCAAGAATGTGAACCCAAAAGTTGGGGGATCATCAAAACCCATTGCAAACAAGAACAAGGAAAAGAGAAAACAGAAATGGAAAGAGAGGAAGGCAAATGTTGTACAAAAGACCAAACCTTCATGCACTCATTGCAAGAAGGATGGGCATGATGATGAAAACTGATGGATTCAACATCCGGAGCTAAAACCCAAGAAGTACGATGGCAAAAAGAAGAAGATTGTTGCAGCTATTCAGAAGGATTTGGGGTCAAACTCAGGGGATGAAACAACAATAGCAGCCACAGGTATAAAAGGTAAAAATTCTTAAGCATCTACTAGTAATTCTGGAAAATATATTGATAATGAAGAAAATGAGAGAAAAAGGCATGAGCTTTTTCATATTAGAGTTATTTCCAAGCATCAAAAGGCTGATACTTTGTTTGATAGTGGCTCACAAGAAAACTTAATTTCTGAAGCAATTGTAAAGAAACTGGGATTACTAACCACACCTCACAAAAATCCATATCCATTAGGTTGGTTATGTGATAAAGCAAAGCGACAAGTGACCAGACAATGTAAACTTAGGTTTTCTTTTGGGTCAGCGTTTGTAGATGAGGTTGAGTTAGATATTGTTCCCTTGGATATATGTGGAATTGTTTTAGGAAGTCTTTACTTGTATGATAGAAAAACCATTTTCTATAGAGCTGAAAACAAGTATCAACTCGTTAAAGATGGAATTGAATATACTCTAAGAGCTCATAAACTCAAGAATAATTACACTCTCATAAACTCAGGGCAGATGAAAAGAATTGTAAATTCATGCAAGCAATTTTTACTGATGGTTGTAAAGGAAAGGAAACCTGATAAAACCAATGTATTTGAAGGATGTAATGCTAAACAGCACGCTGATTTAGAAAAAGTTGTTTCAGAATATGATATACTATTTCAAGAACCTAAAGCTCTGCCACCCAAAAAGGAGATAGTACATGATATTAATTTGCAGCAAGATGCTCCATTGCCTAACCTCTGAATGTACAGGTTGTCCGCTTTAGAGAATGCAGAAATCAAGAAGCAGGTATAGGAGCTGCTCGAAAAAGGGTTCATAAGACCTAGCACATCACCTTGTGGGTCTCCAATTGTCTTGGTGAGAAAGAAAGATGGCTCATGGAGAATGTGCATTGATTACCGAGCATTGAATAAGATAACGATCAAAAATCATTATCCCCTTCCTCGCATAGATAATCTATTAGATCAGTTGAAAGAAGTTGTTTACTTTTCAAAGTTGGACTTGCATAGTGGCAACCATTAGGTCAAAGTTGCAGAGCAAGATGCATGGAAGACTGCTTTCAAAACAAAGCAGGGATTGTATGAGTGGTTGGTTATGCCTTTTAGTTTAACTAATGCTTCTGCTACTTTCATGAGTAATGAATGATGTACTCATGCCTTTTATTGATGATTTTGTCATTGTATATTTAGATGGCATTCTTATATTTAGTAAAACATGGGAAGAACATTTGAAGCATGTAAAGCAGGCTCTAGATGTTTTGAAAAGAGAAAATCTTTGTGTTAAGCTATCAAAATGTGAATTTGGCAAAACATCTTTGAATTATTTGGGTCATATTGTAGGGGGTGGTGAATTGAAGATAGATCCCTCTAAGGTTGCAGTCATTGTAAACTGGCCTAAACCCAAATCTGCTACAGAAGTTAGAAGCTTCCTAGGAGCAGCACAGTATTGGAGAAAGTTTATTCTAACTTTTCCTTGATTGCAGCTCCCTTACATGCTTTAACAGGATTGAACAAGGTGTTTTAGTGGGGAGGCAAACCGCAGAAATCCTTCGACACCTTAAAAGAAAAGATTAGTACAACAACAGTACTAGCACTGCCCGATATTCAAAGACCCTTTGAGATTGAAACAAATGCCAGTGACTATGCCATGGGAGCATTGTGGATGCAGCACGGTAAACCCATATGTTATCATTCTAAGACATTTAATTCTGCAGTAATTAATTATCCCACATCTGATAAAGAATTGTATGCATTAGTACAAAGTGTGAAAAAGTGGAAACATTACCTAATGGTCAAAGAGACAGTTATACATACTGATCATCGACCACTTCAATATTTGCACTCACAAACTAAGTTGCAGCAATCAAGACACTATAGGTGGATGGGTTTTCTACAACAGTTTCATCTTGTCATTAGATATAAAAAGGGCATACACAATAAAGTTTCAAATATGTTGTCCAGACCAACCATGAATGCATGTACTATACTTAAGCATAATTCAGTATTGCATGAAAGCTACATTGAACAATATGCTCAAGATATAGATTTTAAAGATGTATACGCAACTTTAAGTCATGGCAAACAAGTAGAAGAATTGGATTATCATGTTAAGGACCAACCCTTGTATCATTTTGGAAAGTTATGCATTCCACAAACTGAAAGAGTAAAGATAGTTCGAGAAGCACACACTTCTCTAATATTAGGTCACTTTGGTGTAAGTAAAATAGTTGCACAGCTGCAAAGATTTTGTTATTGGCCAAAAATGAAAGAGACAGTTTCTAGATATGTAAGAGGGTGTACTATGTGTGCTAAAAAGCCCAGCAATAGAAAACTAGGCTTGTACACTCCATTACCAGTTCCTTCTCATCCTTGGGAAAGTATTTCCATGGACTTTGTTGGGGGACTGCCTAAATCTAGAAAAAGTCATAACTATTTATATGTTATTGTGGATAGGTTCAGCAAAATGTGTATTTTAATACCTTGTAACAAACAGATTACAGCTGAACAAACAGCAAAGTTGTTCTTTCAGCATGTATGGGTTCATTTTGGATTACCCATTTCCATTGTATCCGATCGAGATACCCGATTTGTTGGGAAATTTTGGTCGAGTCTGTGGGAATTGATGGACACCAGCCTAAACAAAAGCAGAGCTTTTCATCCCCAAACAAACGGCCAAACTGAGGTGGTCAACAGGATAGTGATCCAGTTGCTCAAAGGGTATTGCAGCAAGCATCCCAAGCTTTGGGATGAACATCTGTGTTATGTGCAACATGCTTACAACCGTGTTGAACATTCTTCTACACAGAGATCTCCTTTTGAGAGCTATTTTGGTTTCATACCAAGGTCTCCCTTAGATTTTGTCTTTGCTAAAGACATAGCGGGTGATGGACATAGCGATGTGGACAAGGCAACCAAGTTCATTGAACAAATCCAAGAGATTCACCAGGCAGTGCAGAAACAGCTGGAAAAGAGCCAAGCCAAGTACAAGGCACAGCATGATAAGCATTGGACTGAGCATAGTTTCCAAGTTGGTGATCAAGTCTGGCTGTATATCAGCAAGGACAGAATGCAAGGTGAAGGTAAGAAGTTGAAGCCAATAAGGTATGGACCTTTCAAGATACTTGAGAAAATCAGTGAGAATGCTTTTCGCCTTGATTTGCCAGCTTACATGCACATCTATTCAGTAGTTAATGTAGAAAGCTTGAGACTGTTTGAACCTTCATTGATCGAAGATTCCAAAGAGCAGAGTCAATTGCCTTTTATTGATGATCTGTTGCCTGAATATCTCAATGAATTGCAGGAAGATACAGTTTTGGATAGAAAGGTGAGAACTACACGCAGAGGGGATGTTTAGTACCTTAGGATTGGGCTCAAAGGTTCAAAACCAAGCAATGCAAGATGGATAGAAATCGGGCAAGTGAGGAATCTATACCCTCACTTGATTGATGCTTAAAAACCAACTTTTGGTGGTCCAAAAGCTTTTTCAGTGGGAAGTTCGTGATCCGAATTAGATCCTAGAACACACTCTAAGTTTTCATGAACTCTTAAAATTATGCCAAAAATTCAAAGCCTTAAAAGATCAAGCTTATTAGAGATATCTTCGTAATAGTTGCAATTTGTGATCAGCGCAGAGCAACGAGGACCCTCGGTCAAGCGCACAGACCGTCGGCCCATGGTAATGCGCACTATCACGAATTAGCAAAACGGGAGGCCTTTTCAAGAAATAGGGGTGGTTTCTGATATGCGATTAGCGACTATCGCTAGGCAAACCCCTCAAAGAAGGAAAAGCCCAGAGTGCCCGGACCCGAAAGGTTATAAAATGTAACGAATATCGCATCGATTCCATCGGGGGCATGATTCCACAAAAACGGCAGGATATCGAAAGGGCTCGAGGCGGTAAGTGGTTTCAACCAAGTCCCACCCAATGCCACACATTGATTGCCACGCGTCCAGCAAAAGAGAGAGAAAACCACTCACATCGGGCGGGTAACCATCGAGCTACTCAACTGCCCGATATGAGCGACAACCGTAGGATTTGGGGGCCCAAGATCAACAGCGGGGACGCGTCCCGATGGGTGACCGGATTTGACGAGGTTATAGAGCAAGATCGCATGGGATTTGAAGTCCGACATGGACGATGAGTTGGAAAAAGATTCGGTTTCGCAGGTATTCTTGGAGCAAACGAAAATAACGACCGTTCAAACATGTCCGAGAGAGATGACACCCTCATCTGTTACAGAATAGGTGGCCACCTCCCTGTGAGGCGTTATATAGTGATGATTACGCAGAACAGAGGGATTCAAACGAACAGAGGCAGGGGAACTAGAAAACCGGGAAGCAGAAACGAACAGTCAAAAAGAAAATTGGCTTTAAAGCCACAAACTAACAGAGAATGAGGGAGAGTTAGTTAGACGCAAAAAACTGAGCGTAGAAAGAAGAAGCCGAGCTGACCTGCAGAAGCAAAGGCAGCATTGAGCCAGACAGAGATAGAGAGAGTCAGAGAGTCTGTGTGCTCTAGAGAAGGCTTGAGAGGTTCAAGCAAACTCCTCTGTATATGCCTGTCATGTGTGAGTCTCAAATTGGGCTCATACTACGGTGACCAGTAGAGGTCGAGTTTCAGTAAGGAGAGTCTGAGACTCCAGAAACTTGGGGGATCCAAGTACAGTCCTACTGAATTGTATCTGCTATGTGAGACTCAAATTGAGCTCACTGTTGTAAAAACTTTGCTTTTGAAAACATAATAGAGAGGCCACCACTAAAGGCTGGACCGGGAGACGTAGCCCAGGAGTGTTGGGTGAACTCCTTATTAAACTTGTGTTGTTTACATGTTTGCTTGTTATGTTTTCTCTAACTGCTTCAGTGCCTGTGTATTTCGCAATCTTATCGATCCGTTGCATAAAAATAACATAGGCACATTCATGCACGTGAGTCTATAATACCTTAATTGTTTGTCATAGATCAATTCCAGATCATAGAGGTACCATGTTTATTAAAACAATGAATGCATCAGCACATATAAAAGATGCGGCATTGATAAAAGAGTTGTTAGATGGGTTCCTCCAGTAGATTGGTTTGCATGATGTGGTGTTAATCACAATAGGTAATGCAACTAATTACGTGGTTGTTGGTACGATGCTTATGGACAAACATCGCTCATTGTTTTGGACTCCATGTGTTGCACATCATATCGATTTGATGCTTGAGGATATGGGGAAACTCTCCTCAAGTTCATATGTAACCATGCTTTTGTTCTTAGCCTCATGAGAAGATGCACCAGAATTAAGGAGTTGCAACATCCTGCAATCACATGTTTTGCCACCAACTTCATTACTCTTCAGTATTTGCTTCAATGTTAGCTTGAGTTGAAGCAAATGTTTATTCGTGATGAGTGGCGTGATTGTAGTACAGCAGGCAAGAGGGTGGGAGAATCATTGCTAAATTGGTTTACACCTACTCCTTTTGGCGAAGAGTAGAAGAAGTGTGCTCAATTACAAAAACTATAGTAAAGGTTTTGATATTGTTAGATAGTGATAAGCCAGCAATGGCTTATTTGTATGAGGCTATGGATAGGGCCAAAGAGACTATTCGAGCTTATTATGCGGACAAGGTTTCCCCTGGGTCTAATAAACATATGATGTTATGGAATGTGATTGATAGTCAGTGGACAAGGATGCTTCATCGACCCATTCGTGCAGCAACACTTTTCCTCTACCCCACATTTTCCTACAAATGCAACTTTGATTTTGATGGCAAGGTGATGGAAGGGCTCCATACTTGTCTACATAGGATGGTACCTGATCTTGTGCTTCACAACAAAATCAAACACGAGATAGAGATGTATCAGGATGGTGTTGGAATATTTGGCTTTGATGATGCTACTTGTGAAAGGACCACCTTCATGCCATTTAAGTGACAAGTGATGACTCATTAGAATTTACTAATTTAGAATTCTAGATTTTTTAAATTCAATTATTTTTTGTTTGAAAGTTTAATTATGTTTTAACTTTTCATTATTTTGTTGTAGATGTTTGGTGGGGGAAGCTATGGTACAAGGGCACCAAATGTACCAAATTTACAGAAATTTGTCATTAGAATCCTCAATCAGACTTGTAGCACCTCAGGGTGTGAGCGCAATTGGAGTGTATTTAAGAAAATACACTCAAAGAAGCGCAGCAAGATATAACTTTGAACTTCAACTGAGCAATTACATTTATTGTAATTTATGACCCTCAAGAGTCAAGACTCATTAATTTTTTTATGACACTCTTACAGGTTGGAGTGTTCTCATGCCTTAATGACTTGGTGTATGTCCATTACAATCTCAGACTATGGGTGAAGCAAATGGAGAAAACACCAGATGTGGATGTCATTTCCTTAAACAATATTGATGTATTGTCTAAGTGGAGCATGGAGTATGAGCTTCCCATCATGGAGGAGTCACCTACATGGTTAGAAGACAAAGCAGTAGTAGTACAACAACAAGGGAAGCATGAGGAAGAGGTGGAGAAGAATGTGGCAACATCGACACTGTCTTCTACAGATTTAGGAGAGCACAATTCCATACCCATTAGTCATCATATGAAATTTGGTGCAGGGCTAGGGCCTTGTACAATTAGGGGCGGCCTGGAAAACAACCCATCATCTTTTCCCGTAAAAGGGGGAGAGGGCACTTATTTCAGATAGTTGGTTGCTATTTTTGTTGGTTTTTCCATTGTACAAATAACTCATGATGATGAGATACAATTATATGTGTGATGTTATTTTGTAATAGTTCTCCACATTTGAGTTCTTGATTAGACAGTTATCAGGGATCAACAGGATTCGGTATCGCCTTTGACGTATCATTTTTATTTGACATCCACTACAACATATATATCGGTGTTTTCTTCATATTTATGTGCCAATGTGTTTATTTGATCTTGTTGTTGCTTTATATGTTTAAAATATGAAGAAAAAAAGAATGTATTTTGCATTTTTTTATGTTTACCGCAATTTCCCGATTTTTTCTCTGATTTTTCCGAAACGATGTTTTCAAAACCCTCGCGGATTTTTGTCAATGCCGACTTTTTCAACACTGGTTTGCAGAGCCAATGATTTCATTGGCACGTTGATTGAGGCTTTCTCTCAATCCAATATAAACACTGAAGCCATTAATGGTTCATAGATCACATGCATTGGGAAATGCCATCAAGTGAATATTTCAATGCATGGTAATTCGCTTCAAACTTCCATACCTGTTGTGTTGTTGAAATATTTTTATGTCACTTGGTGCTTGATGGTTGGAAGATATTTTCACAATTAACACCAATTCATTAAGTTGACTCCAAATGGTCAACATTATTATCTGTTTTTGCTCCTTGTCACTTCCAACCTTTATCCAAAAAAAAGAGAAATGTGAAGACTTCTATGTCTGTTGATATTCCACCTCATCAAAAATCAAACTTTTAATGCTTTGAGGACAACAACTTTGCAAGAGATGACTTGTAACTTGATGAACTATACATAGGGAAATCTGGACATCTTGGTCACAGACTTAAGGAAGTCTCCAATAAATACTCAGGGGTAAACCCTTTATCAGCAAGGGCATCTTCAAAATAGGACAATTGGCAAGGTCATGTGGTGCATCCTTCATAAAGGTATGAAGATTGTTCAATTTTGTGCTAAGGCAAGATTTGTGTAAGAGATTGATAGGCAAATCTTCAAGAAGCAATTTGATGATAATTGATATTACATATTTGATATACATCAACTAAGAGTCATTTGAGAAATATGATATATCATTGAATGAATATATTGACAGTTAGCTTGGAGTTGATATTGTATTGATGACAGAAAGGTTTCATTATATGTTAGAATTTGACAGCTCAGGCATGAATTTCTCTTAGAAGAAATCATATCTCTCTGTTCCGTTTGAACCACCTATAACAGAATTACATTTTTAACAATTCTAATATGAATTTCCAAAAATAGTAAGACACATCTCAATTTGGAAGTGACTTTCCAAAAATAGAAAGTCATGTCTAAATGATAAAAATGATAAAGGATGATCTCGATATATGGAATCCACTTTAAAATCAAATCAATCATGATCACACAAGTCAAGAATTAATATTTTTATCCTTATTATACTATTATTTATAAAATAGTCTAAAGTCATTCACTTTTAATGGATTAATAAAAACAAATTCTCTCATGAAATAAGTAAATTAAATTGAAAATCTATTACTTGGAAAATTGAACCTCTCTCTTGGAATAAAATAGTAATTCCACACTTAAGAGAATGTAACTCTCCCTCACTAATTCAATGTATGACAAAAGTGTAGCTCCTCCTCATTAAATGCACTTGTAACTCCCTCATTCAATTCGATTTGTAACTCTCTCATTCAATTCGAGTTGTAACTCTCACCAAATACTCTCCCTCTCCCTAATTCGAATTGTAACTCCTCAAGACAAGTGTACCTCTCTCTCTATTCTTGGGATGAGTTACACTTCTCCTCAAGTAACTCCTCTCTCATGGAATTCAATTCTCTTATTATTGGTTCAAGTAACGAATTCATTTTGTAACTCTCATTCCTCATCTATTTAAGCAAGAGCAAGTGAGAGTTGAGTGTAGCATGTTCATTGTGAATAAGAGCTAAAGTTGAGTGTACGCAAGAGAAGTGTGAGAGCAAGTGAAGAGTAAGAGCAAGGGAAGAATTGAAGCAACTGTGTAGGACAAGATCTAATCAAGAGAAAGAAGAGATTTTCCAGCAAAGAGCAAGATCACTTTAGCTGCAAGTTGATCAAACATTGGTGATTTTATTCATTCTCGTTCTATCTCTCTCTCGGTACTCTGTTGAACAATTGAAGAAATCTAATAGAAGAATAATCATTTGAGCTTTCTCTTGTGGGTTTTGCCCTAGTCATTGGACCTAACTCTCAGTGTCTCATATTTGTGCTTGGTTGTCTTCATATGATCCTTAAGTTTATGTTCTATCTACAATTGTTGTTTTGAAAAGTTGTGAAGAAGAAATCTGCATTCTAAGTAATTGTAACAACATAGTACATTCAGTTTTCTATGAAGTGCATTCAACTTTCTGCAAAGTACATTCATTTTTCTGCAAAGTACATTCAACTTTCTGCAAATTACATTCAGTTCCATTCAATTTTCTACAAAGTACATTCAATTTTCTACAAGTACATTCAGTTATTTGCATAGAACTTTCAGATTTTAACATGGTATCAAAGCCTTGGTGAAGACAAGTCCAAGGAGATCAGAGATCACTTGAAGAAACCCCATTTGCTGCCAAAGCATTCTAATTGAGATAGTTTCGTCCTACTTCAAGATAGAGGAAAAGTTAAATGATTCTTCAAACTTTGGTCCATGGAAAGTAAGGGTAAATATCACTTTTGAAGAACATGAAGTTTTGGAGTATGTTGAAGACTCAATAGTTGATCCACCAGAGAATGCAAGTGTTGTTGTCAAATCGAAATATAAAAATGGTGAAATCAAAACTAGAAAAATTATCCTTGATTTTCTTAGTGATCATCTCATTAGTTATGTTTTTAGTCTAAAGAAAAATAAAGGAATGTATGAGAAAATAATTAGCATGTTTGCAATTAGTAACTTGAACCAGATTATAGCCTTAAAGAATCAATTGAAGGACATCAAGATGAACAGAGGAGAGACAGTTCAAGCATACTTCCTGAGAATGACTAAAATTATGAATCAATTGTCAACAGTTGGTGAAGTTGTATCCGACAAAGAAATGGCGTTGATTGCGCTTGGAGACCTTTCTCCTGTTAGGGAGACTTTTATCACCACTATCAGCAACATCAACACTATTCCCACATTTGATGAGCTATTGGGAAAGTGTATCCAAGAGGAGACAGAATGATCTACAGAGGAGAATTTCACATCATGAAAAAAGAGAACCTACTGCATTTTCAGCCCATGACAAGAGAAAGAAAGGTAATAATAAGAAATTTGTTTTCAAATCAAGTAAAGGGAATCTAGACATGTCAAAAGTTAGATGATTTAACTGTCAAAAACATGGTCATTTTGCTCGTGACTGTAAAGAAATAAGAAGAGCTCCTAGATTCAAAAACAAACCTGCTTATAGAAAATACTCTTCTGAAAATCAAAGAAAATGGCATCTTAAGAAAACAAGAAATCCAAGATATAGAAATAATGCAGCATAAACTCAATCAAAATATTTTCTTGTTTCTGCTCTTTCTAGTTCTTCTTTTGCATATTCCTTTGATAATTGTTTAGTTGATAGTGGTGATGTTATGAAACCAGCTCACCAAAAGATAGAAAAGATAGATCAACGCCTTAGAAATAAACCTCTTCGAGGGCGCAACCTCCTTTACATTACACAAATGAACAATTCTTAGATGATACAAATGACAAGACCTCCTTTCTATATATAGGAGTCTAAGGGGTCATAATATAATCAAAGCGACATACAATATAATGTAAGGCACAATAAACAATAGGGGCTTTGTGGGCACAATAATAACAATATGGGGACTACATGGACACAACAATATAATAAGGGGGTTGTACTAATAACAATAAGGGGTTACCCTAGTAATATAGGGACCTAACATGCCCCTCTCCTTCAAAAAGTGTTGTCCTCAACGCTTGAGTAGTTCTTGATGCTTCTGTATAAAATTCTTGTCCTCCTATGGAATCTTCGCAAGTAAGTTCTTCCACTTGATAAGATACTCTGAAATTGATTGATTTCGTAGTTGTCGGGTTCTTGTTTTTGTGACTGCTCCAAGCTCCAATATGATTTTTCCTTCCTTGTCAAGTTCTGGCAATATTGTTTGAACTGGAATCTTCTACAACTTTTGAATGAGTGGCCACACTTCTTTGTCCTTCTTCCATTCATCCCTTCCTTCATTTATCCAATCTAGTTGGATAATAGAAATAGTTTATCCAATCTAGTTGGATAATAGAAATAGCACAAAACAATGCTTCCACATCCTCATCCTTTCTTGAGAGTGCATATCCAACAACATTTTGCTTCCCTTTTTTGTAAATGATTTCAAAGTCATAACCCAACATATTTGTCACCCATTTCTTCTATTCTTCTAAAGATAATCTTTGTTCTAAAAAGTATTTAAGACTATCATGATCCATTTTTACCTTGAAGTGTCTTCCCATTAGGTAAGGTCGCCATTTCTTAAGTG